>CAUYPK010107650.1:0-64873 GCA_963574355.1 Loris lydekkerianus | reverse complement strand
TGAAAATGTTAACAAATGGAAAAACATACCATGCTCATGGCTGGGAAGAATCAACATTGTTAAAATGTCTATACTACCCAAAGCAATATACAATTTTAATGCAATCCCTATTAAAGCTCCACTGTCATACTTTAAAGATCTAGAAAAAATAATACTTCGTTTTATATGGAATCAGAAAAAAACTCAAATAGCCAAGACATTACTCAGAAATAAAAACAAAGCAGGAGGAATCACACTACCAGACCTCAGACTATACTATAAATTTATAGTGATCAAAACAGCACAGTACTGGCACAAAAACAGAGAGGTAGATGTATGGAACCGAATAGAGAACCAAGAGATGGATCCAGCTACTTACCATTATTTGATCTTTGACAAGCCAATTAAAAGCATTCAGTGGGGAAAAGATTCCCTATTTAACAAATGGTGCTGGGTAAACTGGCTGGCAACCTGTAGAAGACTGAAACTGGACCCATACCTTTCACCATTAACTAAGATAGACTCTCACTGGATAAAAGATTTAAACATATGACATGAAACTATAAAAATACTAGATGAGAGTGCAGGGAAAACTCTTAAAGAAACCGGTCTGGGTGAGTATTTTATGAAGAGGACCCCCCGGTGAATTGAAGCAGCTTCAAAAATACACTACTGGGACCTGATCAAACTAAAAAGCTTCTGCATAGCCAAGAACACAGTAAGTAAAGCAAGCAGACAGCCCTCAGAATGGGTGAAGATACTTGCAGGTTAAGTCTCTGAAAAGGGTTAAATAACCAGAATCCACAGAAAACTCAAACGTATAAGCAAGAAAAGAACAAGTGATCTCATTGCAGGCTGGGTAAGGGACTTGAAGAGAAACTTCTGTGAAGACGGGTGCATGGCCTATAGTCATGAAAAAAATGCTCACTGTCCTTAATCATCAGAGAAATGCAAATCAAAACTACTTTGAGATATCATCTAACTCCAGTAAGATTAGCCCATATCACAAAATCCCAAGACCAGAGATGTTGGCGTGGATGTGGAGAAAAGGGAACATTTCTACACTGTTTGTGGGAATGCAAATTAATACATTCCATTTGGAAAGATGTTTGGAGAACACTTAGAGATCTAAAAATAGACCTGCCATTCAATCCTATAATTCCTCTACTAGCTATATACCCAGAAGACCAAAAATCACATTATAACAAAGGTATTTGTACCAGAATGTTTATTGCAGCCTAATTCATAATTGCTAAGTCATGGAAAAAGCCCAAGTGCCCATCGATCCACAAATGGATTAATAAATTGTGGTATATGTGCACCATGGAATATTATGCAGCCTTAAAGAAAGATGGAGACTTTACCTCTTTCATGTTCACATGGATGGAGCTGGAACCAATTCTTCTTAGTAAAGTATCTCAAGAATGGAAGAAAAAGTATCCAATGTATTCATCCCTACTATGAAATTAATTTGTGGCTTTCATATAAAAGCTATAACACAGTTATAATCTAAGAATATGGGGAAGGGGAGGGGGAGGATGGTCATAGGGAGGGTGATTGGTGGGATTACACCTACGGTGCATCTTAAAAGGTACATGTGAATAAAAAAATGTTCAAACGGTCTATGAAACTAGTGTATGGTGCCCCATGATCTCATTAATGTACACCACTATGATTTAATAAAAACAAATAAATAACTAATAGACAGTAACTCCCTATCATGATACTCAAAATAAATTAGTGGTCTAGAACTTGGTCAAACTCTTCAACTCCAGTAAGAAGTGTATTTGTTAACATTTTTTCCTCTGAGAAAATATGTTTTTCTTTTCCCTCACATGCTTGCTTCGTTAAGAATTTGCTGCAGTGGCATTTTAGCTGAAAAGTCGTGACATATGAAGAGGGCTCAGGCATGCCTATCCTGGTATTTTTGGACTCTTCTCATGGTTAACTCACGGAACCAATTTTTCAGTTCATAATTTCACTGCTGACTGCCTTCTATGTGAAGGGAAAACCCACCAGAGAATACGATAATGCTGTTAAATGAATTAGCATTTTACTTATTGAAACAGTATCTACACTCTTTTTAACTGCAGATGCTGCTGACACACTATTATAAATGAACTTATATACATGTCATTAGCAATGTCACTTACAGTTTCTAATACAGAGTCCCATATTTGCTTGCTTCCTTATGTCCCTGCTCTGAAATAATAGCTCCTACCTTGAAATTGCACATATGCTTTGTTTTCTCTAAATGACATGAAAATACCTACATATATGGTAGGCAGAGTAATGCCACCCCCAGCAGATGTCCGTCTCCTAATCTCTGTCAGCTGGGGATATGTTTTGTTATGTATAAAGGGAGAATTAAGTTTGCAGATTGAGATAAATTTTTACTCAGCTAACTTGAAAATAAGATTATTTTAGATTAGGTGTTGAGCCCAATGTCATCACAGTGATACTTGAAAGATGGGAAAGGAAGAAGAGGAAGAAATGAAGACGGGACAAGAAAAACAGACCAGAATCTTGTGATACTGGCTTTAAAGATGGGCAAAGTGGCCATGAGTTGAGGCATGCAGGGAAAGGTAGTGAATGAAGCTTTCAGAAAGAATGCAATTCCGCAGGACTTGATTTTAGCCCAGTGAGATCATTTCATACTTCTGACCTCCAGAACTGTAAGATAATAAACTCATGTTGTTTTAACCCGTGGAATTTATAGTGTTTTGTTATAGAGGCAATAGGAAACACATTCATTTTTATTTAGTCACATTTCCTTTTTTCCCCCATAGATTTTATACTAGAAAAAGTACTATTTTGTATTTCCTAATGATCAAGAAGTCCTATTTTTGATTTTGCTAAGCTTTGTTCTATTCTCTTCCTCAGAACTGAGACCCAAGACAATTAATCGTGTCATTTTTGTTATTTTTCCTTTATAACATCAACAAATACATAATACAGATTTGTTTTTAGCCAAAAGTTATGTGGCTGTAGGGGCAGGACATAATTATAAAAGGGACTGTCTCTAACAAATGCAATCAGTGTAACCTGATTCTTTGTACCCTCAATGAATCCCAAACAATAATAATAAAAAAAAATTGACTCAGGATGATAATTTCTTCCTTTTCTTTGAAGTACAAAGACCCAGAAATTGTCTGTAGATGAAGTGTTTCTATTAAAAGTACAAGTAAGGGGCAGCACCTGTGGCTCAAAGGAGTAGGGCACTAGCCTCATATGCCAGAGGTGGTAGGTTCAAACCTAGCCCCGACCAAAAAACTGCAAAAAAAAAATTTTAAAGTACAAGTGACGTGTCTATTTCCCTTCCCACATCCTTGCAAAATTATAAAAATCAGGAATTATTTCAACATACATAAATCTATGATTTTTCTCAGATTGCAGACTTTTCTCAGATAAAAGCATGATGAAGTTTTAAAATACATAAAGATTTAATAACAATGTTATATAAAGCAACTCCACCCTCTTGTTAGAGTTGGTTACGTAGAAAGCTTCCGGAATTCATGCCAAGCCTTTCAATATGGGGACCAGAATAGAATAATTTAATGGATTTAAATGAATTATTTCTTCTTACTAATTAGAATATTTTCTCTCTTACCTTTTCATGAGGAAAGTGCTTCTCCTTTGCCAGACTGTGGTTCATCTGGAAGGCCTTCATGGGCTGGCTGGCAAAACCTCGGGCAGAGTTGTGGATGCCATTTGTTAACTTGCAAGTCCTTCTAGCAGGGGAATCCCCAAGGTGATTTAAAGAAGAGCAATTGTGTGACTTTTTCTAGTGCTTTAATCTTGCTCCTAGCAAAATATTTAATAAATAAAGGTTTTGTGTTTTTTTTTTAGACAATTCATTTTATTGCTATCAGTTTCAAAATAAATAAACTCTGTCCAAACCCAATAGCATGTCTAGCCTGCACCAAAATTCACTTCATTTAATCCATAACTTAGGATCATACTCCCCCTCAAAAAAGAAAAGTAGAATTGATATTGAAGGATCCCATCCTTTCTGCTTTGAGAATGATGCTGGAGGGATTGCCTTCTGTCTAATTCAAGGTGGGATTTTAGAGCTGGCTTAGTTAGCATTTGGGCAAAAATTATCACTTAAGATGGCAGGAAGAATAAATACCTCTTTTTATCAGTGGGCAATTAATTGGTGATGTTTAGGCACAGAAAATCCTTTGTGGTTTCTCATATTCCTAACTTGTATTCCACTCTTGCTCCAAGCAGACCTCTGCTCCTAAAAATCTGTCTACTAGTAGGTTTGGGCAGCTGCTGGCGGCAGTGGATTCCTGGGCACCACGGCTCTACCCAGCACCTCGGATGTCCCGGCGGCCTTGATTTCAATCAGCCTCTATCATTGCCGACAGTTGAGTAGGCCTTGTCTTAATGTCAGGCTCTTTTGGAGCACGAAGGGACTTTGTGTGTACTCTACTGGGCTCATAATGTTTAGACTTGGGCCTACGAAGCCCTTTCCCCAGTCGCCACAGGCACAGGGCCTGTCAGGCCTGTGTACGCGCTGGGGCCTAAGCGCGCCCCTTTCCGGGAAGCTTTTAACTACACTCCGGGCACTGGAAGGGCCTATCCCGGCTGTGCGAACCGACGTGCTCCGGGAGCTGGGACTGTCCGGCGAAGCCCGGGCCACCCTCACCGCAGAACGGCCGCTCCAGGCGGTAGGTGCGCGGGTGGCACTTCCGATGCCCGCCAGGCCGAAGCTCCTGTCACCTCCGGGAACTGGAAGGGCCTCTCCCCACTGTGCACTCAGGGGCTCCCGCACTTACCCTGGCGGGTGACGCCCCTGCGACACTCGCTGCAAAAGAAGGGCTCTCCCGGCCGTGCTGGGCCCGGGGGCTGAGCTCAGCTCACACTCCAGACCCTGGAAGGGCTTCGGGTCCGTGGGCGGCCGCGGCTGCCTCGGCAGGTGCCCTCTGGCGGAAGTTCCTGCCACACTCGTCTCCCCACCCCGGGGTGCTGTGGGATTCTGCACGGTTTGGTGAGGCCCTGCCACACTGCCGGGGGAGAAGGGTCTCTCCCCACCGGGCACGCGCGGCGACCTGCAGCAGGCCGCGCGGGCGGAGGCGCCTGGCCCTGTCCGGCCTCCATGCGTGCGGCAGAGCCTTTCTCCCAGCTGTACCGTGGAGTGGCCGGCAGGCCCGGACCTGGCAGGGAAGCCCTGGTTACGCTCCCTGCACGCGCAGGGCTTCTCTCTGTGTGTGTCACAGTCCAGGCACAGGCCTGTCTTCCGTCCTGAGTGCGCACTGGTGGTGGAGGCACCATGGCCTTCTCTCCAGCTGGCAGCCTCTCCCCGTCCTGCTGGTACTGGGGAGCCTGTGTTCTGTCCATTGGGAGAGGCTCTTCTCGCATTTGGGGTGCTGGGAAGGCTTCTCCCCCTTATACATGACGCGGTGGCTGAGAAGGGCGCGCTCCCGTCGCAGGCACGTTTTACATCCAGGGACTTGCACGGGCTCGACCCGGTATGGGCGACTGGAGGTCTCGGCAAACTCGGCTCCCCCACGGGTACCCCCGCTCGCCTGCAGAATTTCTTCCACGCCCTCTGAGGCAGGTCCTTCGAGGGCTCCTCTCGTGATTTACTACGAGGTTCTTCTTCCCAAAGCTCTCCCCGCGGCCAGCTTGCGGTGCCGGCATTCTTCCCGGAGGGGACTTCCAGGAGATACTCCAAGAGGGGACGTCCTGTGACCTGGGAGACCCGGGATTTCTTCTCTTGGGCAGACTCGCTGCAGTTCAGCCCGCCAGCTGGAGTGAGAGCCCGGGTGGTCCTGTCCCTGCGGGCTCGCGAGGGTGATGTCTCGGGAAGCCTGGAAGGAAACAGCTTCCCTTTCTCCGAGGAAGGGGCCAAACATATACTGGCTCTGAAGAGGATCTTTTAGGAAATGGCATTTGTGTTTCCGGTACTCACAGCTTGCTGCCTTCCTGTTGCTGTCCACTGGCCTAGTCAGAGACACCGAGGCAGACCCTGCAGAGGAAATGAATGATTTATTAAGGGATGGCTGGTGCTCGCTCAGGCACAGCAGCAAATGGCCTTTCTTATTCACATTCTTATATACCCAAAATCATCAGCTAGAAATAATCCAAGAACAAGGAAGACAAAAGGTAAAGATGCCTTATCAGAGTTAATCCAGTAAAGTAGGTACACACCTTTCTAAACCAAGAATATCTTGTTTAGAGATAAACAATTGAGATGAACCACAAAGGGTGGGGTTGTCTGTTCTGTTTGCTTACTTCTATATATGATTAACTGAAAGTTTTTTTTTTTCTTTTTTTTTTTAAACTGAAAGTTTTTGTGTAAATAGAGATAGGGGATTAAGTGCAAGGGTCCATTGCCAGAGGCAGATGCTCTGTCTCTAGCTACCTGGGGAGAGCCCTCCAGGACATTCTTTCCTTTAAGGTGTGACTGACTGCATTTTTCAGCAAAGCTGCTTATGTGAGCTGGGGGAGAATATAACCCCAAACTCACATTTAGCCCCAGTACTGGAAATGTCCCTTCTCAGGGCCTCGTAACTTCAAGGAGCACAAATGAGACTGATTCACCTACAAGGGTGCAGTGGACTTTGCTCCTTCACCTTTCCCAAATAGCTGTCCCTCATTAACTGGATCAAAACATGAGTCAGCAGAACAGCCAATTACGTTTCCAATGGCTCTGATTCTCTCTGCTTCCTGAAGGGCTCTCCCCCTGTTCAATCCAGGAGATTAGTTCTGGTTTGGGAAGGTCACCATCTGTGCAGAGAAATCAGGAAAAGTAGTTTGGCTTCCTTCCTCACTCTACAAGGTCTGACATGTGCCCTCACAGCCGCAGCACTGAACAAACCACTCGGTCAGGTTTCGTGGCTGTGGTAGATCGGTGTCTCACAGCTGCGTTCCTATGGATGTGTGCTGGTGTCTTGCCGAATGGTGTTCATCATTGTTGCCGAGTATTTCTGTGTTCCCTACTATGGCAGTTCTGATGGTCATTCCAGAAAAAGAATCCCAACATTGCTTTGAAGGGTGGCCTGTGAACTGGTATTAGTACACAGCTTCTCATGGGGAGTGCTTCAAAGGTGACCTAGTGATATTCAGCATTGAGGCATGTAGCACCTTTTCTAGGATGAGTTCACAAACTTAATTGTCAAACCTCACAAGTTATTTCTTAATTTCTCTAAATTTACTCCTAGAGAGATGAGCATCTTCTAATTGGTTCTCATGACATGCTTGTAAAGTTCCTTCTGCCATGCCTCTGGATTCTGCCATTCTTGCTCCGATAAATAAATGGCAATATCCTCAGAAGTCAGAGGTAACAGAGTTGGCCCAGCTTTCGCCTCCAGAAGCTCTGCCTGGCCCAGATGATGCTGGCTGTCCCTGGCAATTCCATAGGAACCAGCCTGGCAGACACTGACCCCAGTTATGGCCAGGCTCCCAGTTTGATCTCAAGTCAACCCGGCGCAGCATCTGCCAATGCACAGTGCACCAGTTTGTAAGTCTTTAGTAAAAAATATTGTTCTTTTATTTTAATGCCAAATTTCTAATATCCTGCTTGGACACAGTACAACCATCTCTGCCATGGGGACAGTCATAGCTGGATTGTGAGCTTTTGTCCAGAAGCCCAGGGCATATGTTGGGGGAATGCGCAAGAAGAAAGTACTAGTGTACTTTGATAAATTTGAGTAGACTTCAGAGCACAGCTTATTTCTGAAGGAGCAATGGAGATTAATTGTGGTTGGGATGAGAAAGAGCAGCCTGTGTGTGTGTTTTTAAATGTTTGTTTAGGGTGTTTATCCTGCTTGATGCACTCTGGAATTCCTAGGTCTGTGATTGGTATCTGACATTAATTTAAGTAATTATCAGATTTCAAATAGTATCAGCTTCAAATATTTCTTCTGTTCCTTTCTCTTTCCTCTGTATTCCCTTTATTTGTATATTATACATTTTATAGTTGTCCTACAGTTCTTGAATATTCCATTCCACTTTTCTGCCTTTTTTTCTCTTTTCTTTTCCATTTTTGATGTCACTAGTGACAAATCCTGAAGCTGAGATTAATTCCTCACCCATGTTTTACCTACAAACAAGCCGCCAAAGGCATTCTTCATTTCTGTCATGCTTCCTTTGATGTCTAGCATTATCTTTTTGTTTTCATTTTCTAGAATTTCTATCTTTCCACTCCCATGGTCCGTGTGTCCTTCCATGCTTCTCTGCATTTTATCCTTTAGAGCTCTTACCGTATTCATCATGGTTGTTTTAAACTCTTGGTCTGGTAATAACTGAGTCTGGCTGTAATGCTTGCTTTGTCTCTTCAAACTGTGTTTTTCACCTGTTCTAGATGGGGACATGACGTACTGGGTAAAAGGAGTTACAAAACATGGGCCCTTCCTGAAGTTTTGGTGAAGTGCAGGGGAGGTCTTGATCCTTTATTGAGCCTGTGCCTCTGAGCTCTGAACTTCCCAAGTGCTTCTCAGTTCTCCTAACACTCTCAGGTGAACAGATGGCCAGAGTGCGCTGAAGTTGGATGTTTCCCTTCCACTAGGTCAGTTAGGTGCTGAGGAAACCTCAATGGTTCAGACTCTGGTAAGATAGGGGTTTTTGTTTGTTTGTTTGTTTGTTCATTTGAGACAGAGTCTCACTCTGTTGCCCTGGGTAGAGTGCCTTAGTGTCATAACTCACAGTGACTTCAAACTCCCAGGCTCAAGTGATCTTCCTGCCTCAGTCTCCCGAGTAACTGGGACGACAGGCTCCTGCCATAACCCCTAGTTAGTTTTTCTATTTTTAGTAGAAATGGTGTCTCACTCTTTCTCAGGCTGATCTCGAACAATCCTGAGATTCTGAGCAATCCTGAGATCAAGTAATCTTCCTGTCTTGGCCTTCCAGAATGCCAAGATTACAAGTGTGAGCCTCCACGCAGGCCAAGACAGTTTCTCTTGAGGGAAGACTTTGTTAAGAACAGAATGCTGGGGCATATTTCAAAATGTTTCTTTCTTGATGCCCTCTGCTGGAAGCACAAGGGATTCCCCTCCTCCCCACCCCCCAATATTCACTATGAGAATGTGGTTAAACTCTTGGAGGCCAAACTCAACAAAATATGGGTTCCCTGTGACTACTCCCTGCTCCCTAGAGTTGGTGACTTTCAGAATAGTTCACACTGAGCCTCCAGCAATTCTTCAATTATAGTTCAGGATTTTCTGCTCCTGCACAGATTCCTGGAGAGGTCTTTGCTGATGAGTCTCTGTCCTGGTTAAGTTGTGATTTTCTGTATTCACCTCTGTTCTGTCCAATTAAGGGAAAGCTGTTTGCATGTTACCTAACTTCTCTGCAGGATATAAGAGGAGTTGTTCATTTTTTTAGTTCATCCAGCTTTTTACTTGCTGGTAGCATGGAGTAATAACCCTCAAGTTCCTTCCATGATGAACTGTAACTTAGAATGCTTGTTTCTCACAGTTGTGTGACCCTGAAACTGCTATATGTACGTTCTTTGTCTAAGAAAATAAATTACTACAGAAAGTGAAACCTGAGTTTCTACCTATTAGGGGTGAGCTTAGAAGAGGAAAAGAGAGAAGGTTAGAATAAATCTTGTGGTACTGGATTAGAACTGTAGGTCTCAGTGTGAATACAGTGTGTAAATATATCCAGACGTACCAGTGTCTACCCCAATACAGATACAGATGTAGACAGATATATTTGGACATATTCACATAGTTTTATTTTAGCTCTCCTCACTGACAGGTCCTAGAAGCTATATGACATCTCCTAAATAGTGAGACCATCTAACACCTAGCACGAGTTTCTAAATATTGATTTCCAGTAAGAGGGGCCAGTGCTGAGTTGAATTGCATCGTTCCCAAATGCAAATGTTAACTAACTCCCAGAATCTCAGACCATGATATTATTTGGAAGAAGAGTCATTACACATATAATTAGTTAAGACGGAATCTTTAGAGTGGAATCCTTAGAATCAGTTATGTTTCACTGATTCAAAATGACTGGTATAAACAGAGTGCCATGCAAAGATACAGAGACAAACAGAGAGGGAAGGCTATGTGGAAAGACGTGGGGAGAAAATGGCCTTCAGCAAGCCAAGGAGAGAAGCCTGGAACAGATGCTTCCCTCACAGCCCCCAGAAGGAACCTACCCTGCTGACGTCTCCATTTCAAACTTCTACTTTCGGAACGGTGAGACCGTGCACAGTACATTTTTGTAATTCAGGCCACCCAGTCTGTGATGCTTGCTGCAGCAGCCTCAGCAAACTGACATTCAGGGGTAGCATGAGATGAGTCTGAAGTTTATTTGATTTACTTAAATCTCAAAAATAATGGGGGTCTGTAATAAAGACAAAGGGACCATCTTGAATAAGGGTCAATTTGTACAACAAAAAATTAATGATAATCAAAAATTATAAACCATTAAATAAAGAAAAAAAAATCAATGTATCTATACTGACACGAACAGATAATTGTCTAAATAAATTGAAGGGAAAGTTCTTATCCATAGTAGAATTATTACTAAAAAATGCAGAAGAAATGATTGTATTAAGAAATCACCCTTTGCCAAAATTTAAAATAATTTTTTTTCAGGAAAGAATTATAAATGGATATTAAAAGTAGAGAGAAATGATATCATGGAAAATACTGTATTTGCAGTCTCAGAACAGCTCCTTACAAGAAACTTACTCATTAGAAAGGGGACAGTAGTAGCTTTCAATGGAGAAATCTGGATGACACCACCTTAATGTAGTGGCCAAAGTTAATGACAAGGTCATAGGACAAATTCAGATAACACACCTCCTGTTAGGTTGCACAAAGATTGAAACATCAATGAATGATTGGGTGGAGTGGGAAAGGGAATTCTTTATGCTACTTTCATAACTTTTATGTAAGTATGCTCTTGGTTTGAAATATAAACTTACATACTTGGTAAGAGATTCAGTAAAAAGGAAGAGAAGAGAAAAAATGAGGATTTGTGGTGTGTAGTGTTTTGCTTACGTTCTGGTGACGAATTACCAGAAAACTTTTGGTGAATCTCCGTTGAGTGAATATTATGAATACTGAAGGAGGAATCGTTTTAAGAAGCGAGTTAATAAATTATGTTGAAATTACTTCTATTTGGGAGGTGTAATAATTCTTTTTAGCCAAAGGAAGAAATAAAGCCAATGTCTTGCATGTGAAAATAGCAGGTTTTCCATATCATAATTTTAACTGAAATCATTTTAAGAATGTGTTCTTTCACAAGAATTAACTGAAACTTATCTCACCTCACTGAAGGAAAAAATGAGATGATCACAGAGGCACAATTCCAACAGGAAACAAAAATAGGTAGGCTGATGTAGGAGGAAAAGAGCCTAAGGCTGTTCCTATGAAATTAGAAATCCAACCTCTAGTTCCTCATAGGTTGCAGCAGCAGAGGTCTCCAAAATTAATGGTGACTGTGTTATTAAATGTGTTATAATAGAAAGGCCTTTCCTAGGTTACTGATACATATTTTGGCTAAATGAAACAAATATGAGAGGCAATTAATCATGATTCACTTTTCAAGTGTTTCATTTAGAGAACACTTCAGTAATTTTCTTCCACTAGGATACATCAGATGCAACTCCAAATCCAGGGAAAGGTCATCAGCAGGTTTTGGCATTGGGTCAGGTAGAGGGTACACTTGAATTTTAATCTGGATGGGAACCACCTGAGTCCGCGCCTGGGGAAATATATCTGCCTGATACTATCAAAATTCATAGGCCTTTCAAATATACTGTGCTGTGAACAAGTGCAGGAATCCACTCTTTTCAAATTATTTTGTCTTTTATTCCTATTACCCACTATCCATGTGCATCTATATAAGAACTAGACATTTATTTCCTTCCTCCCTTCCTTCCTGCCTTCCTGCCTTCCTGCCTTCCTCCCTTCCTGGCTTCCTCCCTTCCTGCCTTCCTGCCTTCCTCCTTCCCTCTCCTTCCCTTATCCCTTCTTTCTTTCCTTCTGATCCAATAGTACAGAAAGATATGTAAAATCTACCTGGGCACAGCGCACCCACCTGTAGGTCCAGTTACTCAAGAATCTGAGGTGTAAACATTGCTTAAGTCCAGTAGTTTGAGGCCAACCTGGGCAATACAGAAAGACCCCTGTCTCTAAAAAATCAAAACAAAACCATAATTCAGACATTGAAGTGATTTATAATACATACAGCAAAATATCCCCAAATTCTATCCCATTTCACCCCATCCTGAAACAGTCATTGGTCACATTCTGGTGCCTTGGATGTAGGCTCTTCCCATTTTTTCTCTGTGTTTCAACATTATTACTATCATTATCTTTTTCAGAATAGGATTATAGTTTATATTATCACTCAGCAAGTTGCACTGGTACTTGTCAAATTCTAAGCATGACAATATATGGATGCGCCTGTGCCTCTGCTGATGGTTTCTCACCAACCTGCAACTGTTGTAAACAACTCTCTTGTGCACATCCTTGCCTATTTTATCTTTTTCTGTATGACATTGCTTTCAGACAGGGCAGACCTCATCTTCAAAAGCTGTGGAGGAGGAAGCTCACAGCTTTCTCTGTGATAAAGCAGCCAGTGAGCAGAGTCGTTTCAAGGCAGATTAGATACTAGACTCAAGAACAGCAGAAGAACTTGCACCACAGCCAAATTCAAGGGAACTTCCCTAAGGCTTGGATCTCTCTGCCTCCTTCCATCGGCAGCCATCTCACAGACCAGGTTTATCTTTGGAAATTGAGCCAGTTATCTTCCATACCCAAATACCGTCTGGAACACCTAGATCTGGAGGCCATTATCCTATCACAACATGTGCTGTCTCATTTGTGAACTAGAAGGATGACTGATATGGCGATTCAAGAAGTTCAGCATTCAAGCAGACTTTCAGCTGGGTGTGTTTGGAAAGTCTCTGTAATTAGGAGAAAGGAGGGTGTGTTGGTTTGAAGGCTTTCTGGCAGCCAAAGCCCGGTGTGGCCATGCAGAGATCTGAGCCGGCAGGCTCCTCTGAAAGCCTCTGGCAGTCCTTCCATCCTGGCTGGGGAGGGTGCCTTTCCAAGGCTCCTCTGAATGGGAGTTTACTTTGGAAGCTCAGACAGCTTCCAAACTTGTCAGGTCTGTCATGAGTGAGAAAAACCACGTTTCCTGCATAGCGAGGCCCAAACTTGTGAGTATTTGTAGTGTTGTGATGACCACTCATCCGAATAAACCATTTCTGAACACATACCTCTCCATTGTTTTTGTGGCCTGAGTCAGATTTCTTCTTTTGGTTAATGAGGACTTTTTTTCTTTGTTTTTTAAGAGACAGACTTTCACTTTGTCGCCCTCGGTAGAGTGCTGTGGCATCACAGCTCACAGCAACCTTCAGCTCTTGGGCTCAAGCGATTCTCTTGCCTCAGCCTCCCAAGTAGCTGGGACTACAGGCGCCTGCCACAGCCCCTGGCTATTTTGTTGTTGTTGCAGTTTGGCCGGGGCGGGGTTCGAACCTGCCACCCTCCGTATATGGGGCCAGCACCTTACTCACTGAGCCACAGGTGCCACCTGGTTAATGAGGATTTAAACATATAAAACTATCCAATTTGAACTTTCCAATCCTTTTACAGATAAGAAAACAAACCAAATTGAGAAGTAACTACCTTTAGGTTATGGTTATGCACTTTGTGGGTAATAAAGATGTTTAATTTCTCCAGATGACCGCCTCTTAACTAGTATCATCAATTTGTTAACATCCCCAGCTGACTCACTGACCATCTGAATGGTCTTGCTCTGTCAAGACCCCTGTACCTGCTTTAATGGAAACAAAGAATGTTCAATGATGGCTGGAAGAACACCAATCAAAAATGGAACCCAAATCATTAACCTATTAGAAAACTTACTACACATCAAAGAATTAAGCTGTTATCAAAATCAAAGCCACACTATGAGCCAGACCTCTGAAGTTGACGGTAACTCCTGAAGTGACAAGTATGCTAAGACGGATGCTTCTAAGAAGAGTCTTCTCTGCCACACACATACCTGCCCTGCTCGGCCTTTGTTAGGGACAGACACTCTGCCTAATGCAACTAAGACTCAGCTGGTCTCTCCTTGGTGCCTCATCCAGAACTCAGTCTAGTCTCCTAAGATCACACATCACAGCAAAGACTTCTTAAAGGCCTCACCACTGCCGGGCATAGTGGCTCACTCCTGTAATCTGAGCACTTTGAGAGGCTGAAGCCAGTAGCACCTGAGCTCAGAAGTTAGAGACCAGTGTGAGCAACAGCGAGACTCTATCTCTACAAAATAGCTCCGTGTTGTGGAGGGCTCAAGAGGCTGAGGCAAGATGATCACTTGAGCCCAAGAGTTTGAGATTGCTGTGAGCTATGATGCCACAGCACTCTACTCAGGGCAACAGAATGAGACTCTGTCTCAAAATAAATAAATAAATAAATAAATAAATAAATAAATAAATAAATGCATGCCTCATCACAAATATGAGCAAAGCAAGTGTGAGAATTAATTCTTTTATTCATTTTTTTGAGAATTAATTCTTTTATATGAACCAGTGAGTTTTATATTTCTGAGTAATTACCTGATCTGTAGTTAAAATTTTATAATTAAAAAAAATGTAGTATTTCATTTCTAAGTATTGGAGCCTGCCTTTCTTCCTTTTTTCCTTCCTTCCTCTCTTTCTGAGACAGGCTCAGAAAGAGCCTGGCTAGAGTACAGTGGCACAATCATAGCTTACTGCACCCTTGAACTCAAGTGACTCTTCTGCCTCAGCTTCCTGAGTATCTGGGAATATGTGCACAGGCACGCGCCATCATGCCCAGCTAATTTTTCTTTTATTTATTTATTTTTTAATTAAATCATAGCTGTGTACATTAATGCAATCATGGGGTACAATGTGCTGGTTTTATATACAATTTGAAATATTTTCATCAAACTGGCTAACATAGCCTTCATGACTTTTTTTTTTAGAGACACAGTCTCACCGTGTTGCCCAGGCTGGTCTTGAACTCTTAACTAAGCAATCCTCCTGCCTCAGCTTCCAAAAATGCTGGGATTATTAGCATGATCCATCACACCTGGCCTAACTATTTGGGTATTTCAAGATATCCTTCTGTTATTGATTTCTTATTTAATTTTGTTATGGTCAGAAATAAATGTGCATGATTCAAATCACTTTAAAACTCTGTTTTTAGTTATATAAATGTCTAACATGTTTATATTTTATATAGATGGCATATTTATCATGAAGCTCTGTTGTAGTTGTACAGATTTCATGTTTATATTGTATTGTATTGTATTATATACAAAATACATATAGCACAGCTAGTATATTTATACAACTAAAAAATAAATGAAATAAACTACAAGAAGAAATACAGCAATCCATAATAACAGTCAGAAATTTCAATACCACTCTCTTAATAATTGATAGAACAAATACACATAAGCAACATTATCAACAACTTTGATCTAATTGACACATATTGACACACATCCCACAACAGCAGAATAAACATTCCTTTACAGTACACACATAGCCAAGCATTGTGGTAGGTGCCTGTAGTCCTAGCTACTCAGGAGGCTGAGGCAAGAGGATCACTTGAGCCCAAGAGTTTGAGGTTGCCGTGAGCTATCATGGCACAGCACTCTACCCAGCGCAACAGAGGGAGACTTTGTCTCAGAGATAACACCTCACCCCAGGTAAAATGGCTGCTATCAGAAAAACAAAAGATAACAGGTGCTGATGAGGGTGTAGAGAAAGGGTAACCCTTGTACATGGTTGGTGGGAATGTAAATCATTGCAGCCACTGTGGAAACAGTATGGAAATTCCCCCCAAAATTAAAATTATAACTGCCATGTGATCCAGCATTCCCATTGCTGGGTATACACACAATGGAATTCAAAAGGAATTGAAATCAGGATATTGAAGAGAGATGCACACGCCCAGGTTCATTGCAGCATTAGTCACAGTAGCCAAGACATTGATGATGGATGAACAAGAAAATGTGCAATGAAATATTATTCAGTCTTTCAAAAAGGAAGTGCTGCCATTGGCTACAACATGGATGAACTGGGAAGACATTGTACTAAGTGAGATACTAACATAATAGACCAGGACAAACACCATCTAATCCCACTCAGATGAGAAATCTAAAACAGTCAGACTCGCAGCAGCAGAGAGTGGAATGGCAGTTTCCAGGGCCTCCGAGGAGAGGGAAATGTGGAGGGAGTTACTGGCCACAGAGTCCAGAGCTCCAGACATGCTGGCTAAGTCCTAGAGATCTACGGTGTAGCATGGTGCCTACAGTTGACAACTCTGCTTTATGTATTTTAAAATTTGCTAAAAGCATAGATTTCACAAGTGTTCTCATCACTTACTTTATCACACACAAAAATAATAATAATTAGTAGTAAATAAAGAGGGCAAAAGAAAACTTTTGACAGTGATGGATATGTTTATGGCTTTTATTATCGTGATTTTTTATGGGTGTATACTTGTCTCCAAACTCATTAAGTTGTGTGCATTAAAGGTATACAACTTTGGGCAACACCTGTGGCTCAAAGGAGTGGGGCGCTGGCCCCATATGCCGAAGGTGGTGTGTTTAAATCCGGCCCAGGTCAAAAACTAGAGGAAAAAAAAAAAAAAAAGGCGTACAGCTTTTATACCCCAATAAAGTAGTTAAAAATACTTAGGGTTGTAATATTTTATTGAGGAATTTTCCCCATACCTCTGTGAAAAGAGCTTCTTCATCCCTGGTAATATTCTTCCCTCTGACATTAATATAGCTTTATTTTAATTAATGTTATCATGGCATATCTCCTTTCATTCTTTTACTTTTAACCTAATTTGTATCTATATTTACTTTTTGCAGCCTCCATATAATTATTTCTTGCTTTTTTATCTACTCAGATAATCTCTGACTTTTAATTGGGGAGTTTGGAATTGTGATGTCCAACACAGTAGTCACTAGCCACATGCGCCTGTAGAAATTTAAATTAAAAATAAATACAATTTTAAAATCAGGTCCTCAGTTCCATTAGCCATATTTCAAATGCTCAATAACCACGTGTAGCTAACGTCTACCATCCTGTACGGCACTGGTTCAAGCTACACGGTCAGCTTGGAGTCTAACATTGTGTCATTGATTTTCTATGTATCCCATCTATTCTTTGTTCTGTTTGTGGCTATTATTGTTTTAATTTCATTTTATTTCTTTTAAGTAGATTTAGGGGGTATAAGTTGAATTCTGTTACATGTATATATTGCATAATGGCGGAGTCTGGGCTTTCGGGTGCCCATCACCTGAGTAGTATACATTAGACCCTGTAGGTAATTGTGCATCCCTCACCCCTCCCACTCTTCCCTCTTGTGAGTCTCAGTGTCCATTATACCACCCTGTGTGCCCTTGGGTACCCACAGTTCAGCTCCCGCTAGTAAGTGAGAACATATGGCATTGATTTTTCTTTTCCTGAATTACTTCACTTAGGATAATGGACTACAGTTACATTCAAGTTGCTGCAAAAAGTATTATTTCATTCTTTCTTATAGCTGAGTAGTATTCCGTGGTATATAGAGGGAGCACATCTTTTTAATCCACTCATAGTTTATAGGCTCTTAGAATGATTCTGTATCTTTGCAATTGTGAACTGTGCTGCCATAAACAGGGGAGTGTAGCTATGTTTACTTTTTTAGACAGAATCTTGCTCTGTTGCCCTGGCCAGAGTGTCATGGGCTCAGACTAGCACACAGCAACCTCAAACTCTTAGACTAAAGCAATCCTTCTGCTTCAGCCTCCTGAATAGCTGGGACTACAGGCACTTGCCATACATGGCTAATTTTTCTATTTTTCAGTAGAGACATGGTCTCCCTTTGATGGGGCTGGTCTCAAACTCCTGAGTTCAAGATCCACTTTGGTCTCTTACAGGGCCAGAATTCCAGGTGTGAGCCACTGCACCCAGCCTGTGTCTCTTTTCCTCGGGGTAGAGACTCAGTAATTGGATTGCAGGACCAAATGGTAGATCTACTTTGGGAAACCTCTATAGTGGTCTCCATAGTAGTTGTACTAATTTACATTCCCACCAACAGTACGCCTCCATGCCAACATTGATCATTTGTTGACCTTTTAATAATGGCCATTCTAATTGTAGTAAGATCTCATTGTGGCTTTAATTTGCATTTCCTTGATGATTAGTGATGTTGAGCCTTTTTGGTATGTTTGTTGCCATTTGTATATCTTCTTTGAAAAAATGCCTGTTCGTGTCATTTGCCCACTTTTAAAAAATTTTTCAGATCAATATGAAGGTAAAAGTGATTAGGTTACATTGTCTGCCTTTCTCAGGTAAAGTTCAAGTTGTAGTTGAGCCCCTCACACAGGGGGTGTGTTGCACTGTGCACTTACACTGTGCACATTAGGTGAGAGTTTACCCCTCACACAGGGGATGTGTTGCACCGTGCACTTACACTGTGCACATTAGGTGAGAGTTTACCCCTCACACAGGGGGTGTGTTGCACTGTGTACCTTGCACTGTGCACATTAGGTGAGAGTTTACCAATGCCCCCCCCTTCCCCCACTTGAATATACTTGTGTTTTTCTTTAGTGTGGTTGTATAGTTGTTTTTCCATTGGTTTCATTTAGTATTGAGTACATTGGATACTTGCTTTTCTATTTTTGTGATACTTTACTAAGAATAATGTGCTTCAACTCCATCCAGGTAAATACAGAAGATGTAAAGTCTCCATGTTTTTTATGGCTGAATAATAATTGCATGGTATACATACTGGGGGGGTTTGTTTTTTTTCTGATTTGAGTTCCTCACAGATTCTAGATATTAGTCCTTTGTCAGACATATAGTTTGTGAACATTTTTTTCCCATTCTATGGGCTGTCAAAGTTACTCTTTTGAGTATTTCTTTTGCTATGCTTTTAGTTTAATTAAGTCCCATTTGCACACTTTTGTTTTAATTTTGGCGGTCTTAGTCATAAATTCTTTGCCTAGGCCTAAGTCCAGAAGAGTTTTTCCTAGGTTTTCTTCTAGCATCTTTACTGTTTCAGGTCTTAATATTTAAGTGTTTAGTCAATCTTGAGTTGATTTTTATATATGGTGAGAGATAAAGGTCTAGTTTCTAGTTTCATTCTTCTATAGATGGCTATCCAATTTTCCTAGCACCGTTCATTGAATAGTGTTCCCTTTCCTTAGTGTTTGGTTTTTTTTTTTTTTCTTTGCAGTTTTGCCCAGGGCTGGGTTTGAACCTGCCACCTCCAGTATATGGGGCTGGCACCCTACTCCTTGAGCCATAGGCACCGCCCCTAGTGTATGTTTTTGTCGGCTTTGTCAGAGCTCAGTTGGTTGTGGATATGTGGTTTTATTTCTGTATTCTCTTTTCTGTTCCATTGATCAATGTATCTACCCTTATGCCAGTACCATGTTATTTTGGTTACTGTAGCTTTGCAGTGTAACAGTCAAGTAAGGTAATGTGATGCCTCTAGTTTTGTTCCATTTTTTTAGGATTGTTTTGTCTACTTGGGCTCTTCTTTTTTTCCGTATTAATTTTAGAATTTTTTTCTAATTCTGTGAAAAATTACATTGATTTTTTTTATTAGATCATAGCTGTGTACATTAATATGATCATGGGGCATCATACACTAGTTTCACAGACCGGTTGACACATTTATATCACACTGGTTAACATAGCCTTCCTGGCAATTTCCCAGTTATTGTGTTAAGACATTTACGTTCCACATTTACTAAGTTTCACATATACCCTTGTAAGATGCACCTCAAGTACATTGATATTTTGACAGGAATTGTATTGAACCTATAGATTACTTTGGGCATTATGGTCATTTTAACAATATTGATTCTTCTGATCCATGAACATAGGATATTTTTTCACTTGTTAGTGTCATCTATAATTTCTTCCTTTTCTTTCTTTCCTTCTTTTTTTTTTTTTTTTTTGAGATAGAGTTTCACTCTGTCATTTGGGTGAAGTGCTGTGGCGTCAACATAGCTCACAGCAACCTCAGTCTCTTGGGCTCAAGTGATCCTCCTGCCTCAGCCTCCAGAGTAGCTGGGACTACAGGTGCCTGCCACAACACCTGGCTAATTTTTCTATTTTGTTCTATTTTTAGTAGAGATGGGGTCTTGCTCTTGCTCAGGCTGGAGTTTTCTTTCAACAGTGATTTGTAGTTTTCCTTGTAGAAATCTTTCACTTCCTTGATCAAATTCACATCTGAGCTCTGTGTGTGTGTGTGTGTGTGTGTGTGTGTGTGTGCGCGCGCGCGCACACCCAGCTATTATATAAATGGGGTTGAGTTCTTGATTTGGTTCTCATTTTTGGTATATAGACATGCTATTAAGTTTTATACATTGATTTTATAGCCTAAGATGTTGCTGAATTCATTTATCGAACCTAGGAATCCTTTGGAGGAGTCCTTAGGGTTTTCTAGGTATAAGATTATATCATCAGCAAATAAAGATAGTTTGACTTCCTCTTTTTCATTTTGGAAGCCCTTTCTTTATCTTTCCCTTGCCTGATAGTGCTAGCTAGGTTTGCTCTATTTTTATTTCTTGAAGTTGTATTTGCTTTTAAATCTGCTTGGTGATTCTTTATTGTCCTTACTCTCTGCCTGTATTTTCGAGTATTTGTTTTATTTCTTTAAATGTATTAGACATAGGTATGTCATATCTATTTTTCAATATCTGAAATATTCGTGGGTCTATATTTGTTGAAATTTGTTCTTACTCATGGTGTCTTCTTTTTTGTTTTGGGGCGTGAGGTAGGTCTCTCTCTGTTGCCCAGGAAGGAGTGCAGTGGTGTGATCATAGCTCACTTCAACCTTGAACTCCTGGGCTTGAAGGATCCTCCTGCCTCAGCATCCTGGGTAGCTGGGACTATAGGCATAAACCACCACACCTATGGTGGCTATGGTGACATGGCTTGTTTCATTGCATATTTTGCTTGGAGCCAGGAGTTTGAGGTTGCTGTGAATTAGGCTGAGGCCATGGCACTCTAGCCTAGGCAACAGAGTAAAACCTTATCTCAAAAAAAATATATATATTTTTTTACCCAGAATTATAGTTGCTTCAACCTAGGGAGTTCTTCAGGGTATCTAATCCACAATATTGCCAGAAATGGAATTTTCTGGACCAGTTACATTTCAAAGGCACTGATTAAGAATAATATGATAATCAGTATTATACACTGGTTACCTCCTCTAGACCTGGCATTTTGCATGTATTATCACCAATCCTCACAATAACCCTATAAGTGCAAATCACTCTTCTCATTTAACAGATAAAGCAACTAAGATTGAATTGTCCAGTTATACAACTATTTATTTTAGACAGACTCACTCCCTTGTCCAAGTTAAAGTGCCATGGTATCAACCTAGCTCACAGCAACCTCAGACTCCTGGGTTTAAGCAATCCTCCTGCCTCAGCCTCCTGAGTAGCCGGAACTACAGGCACCTGCCACAACATATGGCTAATTTTTCTATGTTTAATAGAGACAGGGCCTCCCTCTTGCTCAGGCTGGTTTCGAACTCCTGAGCTCAATTGGTCCTCCCACCTTGGCCTCCCAGAGAGCTAGGATTACAGGCGTGAGCCATAGTGCCCAGCCCACACCACAATTGTTCATCAAAGGAATCTGAATTATTTTGTTTGCCATCTATCCTGATCTCTAAGCTGCAGAGCCATTTTTTAAATTACTGGTTATTATGAAGGTACATAGGTTACATTATTTGCATTTGTAGGGTAAAGCCTGAGATTTTTTCCTTTATATTAACAGTACACAGTGGCTTTTATATTTTAAGAGAGGCAGTGAAAGCCGGTTATGCAAATGACTTTACAGGGTAAGTCTTCCCCCAAGTTACAGGCTCCCACCAGCTCCCCCCAACCCCCATCCATGCTCTACTCCTTCATCAAGCTGGACGTGCGCTGCATGATCACGCAGAAACCGATTCACAGTATTCACAGTCAGACCTCCTAGGTCTCCCTCATTGCCTGGTATTCTCAAAGCTGCAGGTGACCTTCCATTGCTTGAGACACAAAACCAATCCCTTCATCTGAACTTTTCTTTTAGACCTTGATATTCTACTGAGACTTCCTCTCAATAGCAGCCTTTAGATGTCATTTTCTTCATTTTGGGAGGTTGGTGGCTTTTGTCCTTAGCAGCTGTGGCCTTAGCCTTTATCTAGGCTTGCAATCAGGAAGCTGTGATACTTTCTGAGACTGTTCTGGGTACAGTTGACACAACACTAGCTGAGTTCACTTTCTTCACTTGGGAGCCGCTCTGGGCTCCTGGAAGGGCTGGCTGTGCTTTGTCCATTTCTCTACAGATTGAATCCAACAGTTGGTAAGAACCAACCTCCATGGTTTACAACTACGTGTGCTTCCTGGGCAATATTTGCAGAGAATTTGGAAAGAAGCACTGGTTAGGATTGGAGTCTAGAAAACCGTTACGAAGGAGGAAGTTTATCAACGTAGTGGGAGTAAATGGCCAAACCACCCTCACAATGCTAACACGCACACACTCTTTCTCATCAGCAGGTTGTTGAAGGAAACCAACCCAACAGCACAGACAAAGAGAAACACTGGAGAAGCAGCCTCAGCTTTAGATATTCAGATCCTTTGACCAAAGAAATAGAGTCAGGGTGGCATCGATGGGTACAGCATAGTGTACACTAGAAATGCTCCCAAAGCTGTGAACATCATTCTGTATTTAAATTGTTTCCTTATGGATTATACCTTGGAACTCTGTGATGAATTAACCTATTTTTTTATTTATCAATATAAAATGTTATACTATTTTGAATACTATTAAAAGCTTTTTTAATTTGCTTTTTGTTTTTTTTTTTTGAGACAGAGTCTCACTATGTCACCCTTGGTAGAGTGCTGTGGCGTCACAGCTCACAGCAACCTCAAACTCTTGGGCTTAAGTGATTCTCTTGCCTCAGCCTCCCAAGTGGCTGGGACTACAGGTGCTCGCCACAATGTCTGGCTATTTTTTGTTGCAGTTGTCGTTGTTTAGCTGGCCTGGGCTGGATTCGAACCTGCCAGCCTCGGTGTATGTGGCTGGTGCCATAACCACCGTACTATAGACGCTGAGCCACTATTAAAAGTTTTATTAAGGCTCGGCGCCTGTGGCTCAAGTGGCTAAGGCGCCAGTCACATACACCTGAGCTGGCAGGTTCATATCCATCCCGGGCCCACCAAACAACGACAACTGCAACCAAAAAATGACCGGGTGTTGTGGCGCGTGTCTATAGTCCCAGCTACTTGGGAGGCAGAGGCAGGAGAATCGCTTGAGCCCAGGAGTTGGAGGTTGCTGTGAGCTGTGATGCCACAGCACTCTACCCAGGGTGACAGCTTGAGGCTCTGTCTCAACAAAAAAAAAAAAAAAAAGTTTTATTAAGTTTGTGTGCAGGGGTCTTATTTCTGGGCCTCCATCCCCAGAGCCCTGTTTTTTTTTTTTTTGTTGTTGTTGTTGTTGTTTGTTTGTTTTTATGATTAAGTAGAGAGTTTATTCAAATACAGAGCTTAAGGACAGCCACTCAGGTGACACAGACTCCAAAAGAATAGGGTTAGTGCTCCACAGTGGACACATTAAGGTTTCACCCATACAGACAGAGACAGAGAAATTTAATGGGGTTGCAACATTTCCCATACGAGGCCGATACTTACATCAATCTGATTTGTCATAGTTTGCTATATATCAAGGCAGACAGCTCTACCATTTCACAGAAATGTGACTCAAAGGGGTTTTACCTTTCAGTGACTTTCAGTCTTCTGTAATCACCAGAGCCCTGTTTTTGGCAAGAGGACTTGGAGAACTAGGGGAGGGGCAAATAGACAAGTGTCTGTGTGAGCAGATTTGATAAATGAAAACGAGTGAGAATGGGGTGGCCTGGTGTTTGGAATCATGTCTGATTTAGAGGTATGCAGCTGCGTTGGCCTCCACAAACGACGATGATACAGACCTGACGTCTGCTTACTGCCTGACCCTCAGAAGATAACATAACTAATGCCCCTGGTGACTACAGCGTCTGTCCTCTGAAATTTGAAGTATGACCTCACTGAGTCCCACAGTGGCCCTGCACAGGCATTTTCATTTCCACCAGAAACAGGGCCTTGGGGGTAGGAAGATGGGGGAGCCAGATTTCTAGGAAGGAGGCTGCCTGACTCTCAGTAGGCTGAACAGTCTTTCCATTCATCACACCTGCACTCAAATCTTGGCTCCACCACTTGTTACCTCTCTGAGTCTCAGTTTTCTCATCTCCCGTGCAGACATAATGACAATTACCTAAGAGACACGTTGAATGGGGAAATACTGGCAAGACCCTTGACACATAATAGGTGCTTAAGAGATGTACGTTCTCGCCCCCTCTCCCACAGTTTACAGAGCCTCAATTATCACTCCATGCTTTCTATGTTTGGAAGAGAACAAATGTATCAGAATAGCCCTGAGGTTGGCCGATGTTGCAGGCCAACCGCGCTCTATTTAAAATGGGCTAAACAAGGTATTTAAGAAAGTGACCACATGGGGGAATAAAAGAGACATTTATAATGGCAACCAAAACAGAAAAAAGGCCACAAGGACACAATGAAAGCTGAAACCACAATAATCTGTAAATAGAGAAGTAATAATTGTAGCCTATATTTAAGGAAGCAAGCCTATATACAGGAAGCAAAGGTTTGGGGAGGGGAGGGCCTGCCATGGAACTCATGCCTATTATTTTAAAGTCTGTACAGAGAGCAAGAACTGATTTTTTTTTTTTTTTAAGTTAACAAAATATTTCAGGCCTTACCCAAAGAAGTATAGAAATAAAGGTAATAAAGAGTGAGGCTGAAGGGAATGAGCCAGGGCAGGACAATTCAGGTAGAGTCGATGGCATTGAGAAAATTCTAGTTTTTAAGCTCAGGTTAGGGTTGTGGTTGTTCAATTTACTAGTAACCTCACAACTGACAATATTCTTCTGCATAGAGCAAATGCTGCATAATAAAAATTTCTGAGTGTATCTGGAGACAAGCATTCAGTGAGTTCCATAGCAATAAAAAAAAAGAGAGCATTGAATATCCGTGAGGAGCTCTGTGGAATCAGAGGTGGGATGAGTAATCTCACATCCCAAATGCTGCTAGAAAATATATTTGTATCTCTGATTTTAGAATCAGTAAGTTAGTGAACAAAGAGTACAACTTTGCTTGTGGACACGAGAAAATTGCTACACCAGGGTATCATACAATTATACTTATTTAGGGCCACAGAGAAGGCTGGTCTCCATCAGGCAGATGGAAACAACTCGGCCAATGGCATCAAAGGACACCAGGCAATGGAACAGTTCTGGGCTCGGTAAAAGTGGCCTATAAATTGCCACCATCAGCAATGAGTGGCTGATGTCCTAAATATCCTTGTGAATGGTTTCAAAGAAAAAATTCACTGGGACAGTTTGCTTTTAATTGAATATATGTGATTTAAAAATAAGATTATCAGGGTTTCCAGAAGCAAAATTTGCCATGATCTAATTGAGAAAATCAACCAGTGACATGAGCTGACCCCAAAGAAGTGTGCAAATAATCTGAAATCAGCCTTGAGAGCCAGACTTCCTGCAGTCCAGCCCAGCTATGTGACATAGTGACCTTGGAAAGATATTTAACCTTTCTGTGCCTTAGGTCACTCACCTATGAAACGGTGACAATATTGATAGATATTGTACTTTATAGGAATATTGTTAGGATTGAATAGAAAAATGTCTCCAAAGCATTTACATGTTTCTTTTTTTCCCCTGTCAATCTGAATACAGGTGAACATTTAGCTCATTTCTAAGCACAGAGTAAAATCTTAGCATGTGGCAGTGGTTACTCAGAATATATCGCTAATGAAAAAAATAATAATGATGGGTCACTTATTGAGTGCCTATTCTATACCAGACTATTGACATGTGATATGTCAAGTTTGTTTGTTTCAGGTTTTTTATCTGTTTGTTTTTACTGCAGATTTATCTTACAAATTGTGTTTAATTTTTAAGGCAGGGTGGTGAGCAAAGGAAACCAGACTTTTCAAAGGGACAATGAGCACAGTGAAACTGAAAGCATAAGCTAAGGAAAGACTAATTGCACCCTTTTCTCAAAAACAAGGTAAGTTTCAGGACATCCAAATTGTCTTTATTTGATACACATATAAGGGTGAATCTAATCCCCATACCCCATGGGCCTAAGAAGAGACAACTGTACTGTCTAGTCATAAATGTCTATTCATACTCTGAAACTGACCACTGCCCCACTAAATACAACCCAGCACTTCTCTGTTACAGTAATACAGAGAAAGTGCGGCCCAAATGGATGCTGGTGGCAGATGCTTCCTGGTTTGGAGAAATAGCACCTGCACTCTCATTTTTAACCTTTCTGGGCCCCCCATCTTAGGATAAACCATGAAGGATAGTCTGTTACTGGTCTCTTGCTCATCATTTGGAAATTTCTAGTGTCAACACCAAAGCCTTAGGTAAGATTAAAACATTGCTGAGTAGGTAAATATAGGTACTTTTTTTTTTTTTTTTCCTAATACAGAGTCTCACTCTGTACCACAGCATCAGGCTAGCTCACAGTGACCTCAAACTCCTGGATTCAAGTGATCCTTCTGCCTCAGCCTCCTGAATAGGTCGGACTATAGGCATGTCCACTATGCCTGATTAATTTTTCTATTTTTCAAAAAGAGATGAAATCTTGCTATGTTGCCCGGGCTGATCTCAAACTCCTGTCCTCAAGTGATCCTCCCTTCCAGGCCTCCCAAAGTGCTAGGATTACAGGCATGAGCTACTGCACTTGGCCATGTATGTACTTATACCATACTTCCCCTTCCAAAAAGACACTAGTATCCTGAACTTAGGCAAATCTGAAAAAACTTTAAGTAATAATTATTTGTCTGAAAAATATTTACTTTATGGGGCTGGGCACAGTGGATTACACCTGTAATACCAGCACTTGGGAGGCCGAGGTGGGTGGATTGCCTGAGCTCACAGGTATGAGACCAGCCTGAGCCAGAGGGAGACTTCATCTCTAAAAATAGCCAGACATTGTGGTGGGTGCCGTTGTCCCAACTACTTGGGAGGCTGAGGCAAGAGAATCACTTGAGCCCAGGATTTTGAGGTTGCTGTGAGCTGTGATACCATGGCATTCTACCAAGGGCAACAAAGTGAGAATCTGTCCCCTCCCCCCCAAAAAATATATATGCATATATGTATTTATATATACACACACACATATATATTTACTTTATGCCATACACTGTTATAGGCCCTAAGGATACAATAATAAATAATACAGACATAATCTCCAGCTACTAGGGAGTCAGATAACTAATAAAACAACAAATGAATAAATTAAAAATCATCAGAAAATATAGAAAAGAAGATAACTTGTGAACAAATTACTCCGACACAAGCTTGCACTTTGTGAAGCCTTTTTCCAGGCTAATCTGGGGCCAGGATTAGCCCTTTTTTGTTGGCCCTTTTTGGTTTGTACTCTAATATTTTAGAGGAGCAGCCCAAAGGATGGTGGCTTTTGACAGCATGAGAATCAGGAAGAGAGGAAATCAGGGGGAAGTCCCATGGTCACATTCGTATTCACACACACACCCCCCGGAAGGAGGGCTGGGACTGTGTCCTAGGGTGAGGCTACACCTTGGGGGGGGACCCGCATTAGTATTCACACACACACACACCCCCAGGAAGGAGGGCTGGCGCTGTGTCCTAGGGTGAGGCTACACCTTGGGGGGGGGGGGGGGAGTGCATGTCATGTCTTCTTCATTCTTGGGAGCATTAGGAAATGAATGAACTTCCCAGAGGTGGCAGGTATAAGTCAGAAAATCCTCAGGTGGATTCTTCTTGTTCTTCCTTCCTGGGCTGGAAGAGACTATCTCCAAGCTGAGTGTTTCCAGGGCCCAGCCAAGGGTTTTGATAGAATCACAGGACTTAGACTGTCAGAGCTGGAAAGTCCCTTACAGAGTACTTGATCCACCCTCTTCACTTTAAAAAGAAGGAAACAAGGTCAGAGAGGGGGTAAGCCCAAGTTTAAAAGCTAGTTAGGGCTTTCGCCAAGACTAGTTAGATGCTCAACAGTCTCTTTACATGACCAGAAATGATCTATGTTTTGCACAGTCTGGCTTTACAAAAGTCCCATATGATCCTCTATGCACTCCCTGTCTTCATTCATCAGCCAGCTAAATGCAGATAACATGGTAGAGAGCTCCAAGACATCCGTAAGAGATGGCACCACCACAAGACAGAAGGAGTTGAGATCCTTCAATTACCTGTGAAAGCAGCAATCTGAGCACACCCCCATCACCTGTGATAGGTATAAGAAATAAACTTTACTGGGTATGCCACTGGGATTGTGGAGTCATTTGTTATAACAACTATTGTTCTTCACTCTGACAAATACACTGGTGATTTGGAGACCATGATAGTTAATTATATGTGTCAACTTGATTGGGCCTCAGGGTACCCAGACATTTGGTCAGAATTTGTTCTTGGTATGTCTGTGAGGAGGATGTTTCTGGTTAAGATTAACATTTGAATCAGTAGACTGAGTAAAGCAGATTACCCTCCCTGATGTAGGTGGGCCTCAACCATTCAACTGAAGAACTGAATAAAACAAAATCTGAGTAAGAGGAAACTTCGCCTGCTTGACTCAGTTAGATATGAAACATCAGTGTTCTCTTGTTCTTGGACAAGAACTATACCACTGGCTTTCCTAGGTCTCTAGACTGCTAACTGTGGATGTTAGAATTTTCACCCTCCATGATCACATGAACCAATTCCTTATCATTTTCCTGGAGAATCCTGATCAATACACAGACTATAAGCCAGATCTCCTGACTCCTAAAATCCATGCTTTTTAACTAAACAATTCTGTTTCACCAAGCTGATCGAAGATTCCACAGGAAACTTCAGAACTACCTACCATAACTGGAATCTCCCACTATTGGAGCAGGAGTGACCAGTCGGAAATAAACCACGAGGTAGACCCAGGAGAGCCTTAGTGATCCGCAAAGGATGCATTTGTGGGTGTCCTGAAGCTAGTTAAACCTTTGATGCTAGAGTTTGGACAACAAAGTCTCTGCTAGTCCCCTGCCTGCCCTTCCTGATAAATTTATCAGCATATGTGCCCGATAAGAGCACAAGTGCCCAGCAGTCTGTGAGCCAGAGAATTCTGACATGACCAATGCCTCTAGCTACCTGATGATGATCTGAGGCTTGAAATGTCAATAGAATGGACTGTGAATTATTAAGTAAAAAGCAAGTGATGTCTTAGTGTTGTATGACTTTCCTATAGTATTATTTTTTTCTTTATTAAATCATAACTGCGTACATGAATGCGTTTATGGGGTAGTATTTTTGAAAACTCAATAATTGATACATGATATGTACATAGATCCACAATCCATTGACATAAATGTATAAGGATCTATTGACTAAAGCTGATCATTCCTAGAGCTGATCATTCCTAGAGCTGATTCACAAAGCCTCTACCCTTGGACAGTTAGTAGAGTGAAATAATCTGGATTTCTTTTTCCATAGCTTCCTGATAACTCCCTTCAGAGTGAAAGGACTTAGCCGCATCTTAAACATGCTTCTGTTGTTATCATGTCTGTTTAGATCGTAAACTTAGAAAAAAAGGGAAGGTCTTAAGAATTACAGAACCTTTGGATTTAAAGAGTTTTGGAGGTCCTCAGGTACTATCTTTATTTAAAATTTTTCATTTTAGGCTGGGCAGGGTGGCTCACGCCTGCAATCCTAGCACTCTGGGAGGCCAAGGAAGGTGGATTGCTTGAGCTCATGGGTTCGAGACCAGCCTGAACAAGAGCAAGACCCTTTCTCTACTACAAATACAGAAAACTGAGACAAGAGGATTGCTTGAATCCAAGAGTTGGAGGTTGTTGGTAGCTATGATGACATCACAGCACTCTACCCAGGGCAACAGCTTAAGACTCTGTCTCAAAAATAAATAAATAAATAAATAAACAAATAATAAAATTTTTCATTTGATATACTCTTTCATACAGTGCCTAACCACATGACGTAGCCAATAACCACATGAAGCATTAAGTCATAACAATGGTGTGCAGAAAGACTATGCTGTGGTGGGACTTAGCAGAATTAAGAACTTGTTACTCTTGGTTATTAGAGTCCCATGAACAGTGGTTTCAGTACAGGGAAAGAGGAAGTCAAGTTTGTGTGAAATCTCTGGGAAGGTATGTCCAAGAGGTGAAATATAGACACTTAAAGTTAGTGAGAGGGTGGTTCCTGACTCTCTGAAAACGTCATTCCGATGTACCCGCTCAGATCTCCCTTCCCAAGAGCCGAATGAAGTATCATCACTGCAGCAGATCTTAGGCATGCCAACCACTTCTACTTCTCAGAAAGGGCAACCTAGGAAAATGTCTAATTCATGTTAAAAGACAGAATTGAAACTAGACTTCCTAATTTACCAAAAATTTTTAAATTCTCAATGAAGTTTGTAAAACTAGCATAAAAAGCAAATCTAACTTCCTGCTTTTGCTTCTCGTCTCCAGTTTAAATTCAAGCTTAAAAAAATCTTAGCAAATTAGGAATCCTTCATTGAATACCAGAAAATGCATTGGGAGAGTAAAGCAGTATCTTGGTGTTTTTGGACAGGGTAACTATCGTATATACTCGAGTATATACGAGTATATACGAGTATACGGTAAGTACTTTTCTCTTCCAAATGTGTGTGTGTGTATAATTTCTTCTTTATTAAAAGCTTATTAGGAATAAGAGAATAGGCTCAGCGCCTGCAGCTCAGCGGCTAGGGCGCCAGCCACATACATCAGAGCTGGTGGGTTCAAATCCAGCCCGGGCCTGCCAAACAATAATGACAACTACAACCAAAAAATAGCCAGGCGTTGTGGCAGGCGCCTGTAGTCCCAGCTACTTGGGAGGCTGAGGCAAGAGAATCGCTTAAACCCAAGAGTTTGAGATTGCTGTGAGCTATGATGCCACAGCACTTTACACAGGGCCACAGCTTAAGACTCTGTCTCAAAAAAAAAAAAAAGGAAATAAGAGAATAGCAAACGGATTCCCATTAGATTAAGTTTGCTTAGCTATCAATAGATCAGGGACACACACAGGCAAATACTATCAGAAATTAAAGTTTCTTTGCATGGATTAGAGCACAAGTAAAAAAAAAGAAATTAAAATTTCAGTCAGAAATTACTGAAATCTGAAAGACTTTTTAAAGATGCCTTTTAGGGCGGTACCTGTGGCTCAAATGAGTAGGGCACTGGCCCCATATGCTGGAGGTGGCAGGTTCAAACCCAGCCCCGTCAGAAGCTGCAAAAAAATAAAAAAATAAAAAAGATGCTTGGTAGCATTTTTTGTTTGGTTTGTTTTTTTAGACAGAGCCTCCCTCTGTTTCCCAGGCTAAAGGGCTGTGGCATCAGCCTAGCTCACAGCAACCTTTAACACTTGGTCTCAACTGATCCTCTGCCTCAGCCTCCCAAGTAGCTGGAATTACAGGTGCCCACCACACCACCCTGCCTACTTATCTGTCTTTAGTAGAGATGGGGTCTCACTCTTTCTTGCTCAGGGTGGTCTTAAATTCCTGAGCTCAACGGATCCTCCTACCTCAGCCTCCCAAAGTGGGAGTATTACAAGTGTGAGCCACCACACTCGGCCTAAAAGACTTTTAAAAGGTAAGCAATATTTGATTGATACTATTTACAAAAATACATACGTAAAGCATACAGACACAAAAAGATTTCAAATAAAAATATATAAGAACACTGTGTTAAAACCAATGAAAAGATAGTTGACATAACCATGTTACCATTAGACAACATAAATTTGACCTTAAAAAGAAAGTATCATTACAGACAATGAGTGTAATAGAAGGGTAATAGAAAGAAAGAATTCCTACTCGGGAGGCTGAGGCAGGAGGATCACCTAAGCCCAAGAGATGGAGGCTGCTGTGAGCTGTGACGTCACAGCACTCTACTGAGGGTGACAAAGTAAGACTCTGACTCAAAAAAAAAAAAAAAGAAAGAAAGAAAGAATTCACCAGGAACATGTAATAGTTCAAAACTTAACTTTATGGATCTAATAACAAGTCTCAAAATAGGCAAAAGGGAAAGAGCTGACAGAATTCAAATGAAAACTATATAACTTAATAATCACCAGGGGAGATTTTGAACATATCTCTTTCAGTTATTGATTGACTGAGTAAGCAAAAATTATTTAGGATTTGGAAAATTTGAATATTATTGTACGTTTAATTCTACTGGACACAAGTAGAACTTATACTCAGCAATTGGAAAATATGCATTCTTTTCAAGTACACATTATGTGTAAAGTTGATAATAGATAATATGGCCACAAAATATCTCTACAAATATCAGAGAATTAATATCACACAGGTCAGGTTTACTGACCAAAATCTCATTAAATTATAAGTCACTAATTAAAAATTTCTAGGCCAGGCAAGGTGGCTCACGCCTGTAATCCTACACTTGGGAGGCTGAGGTGAGTGGATTGCCTGAGCTCACAGGTCTGAGACCAGCCTGAGCAAGAGCAAGACCCCTGTCTCTAAAAATAGCCGTGTGTTGTGGCAGATGCCTGTACTCCCAGCTACTTGGGAGGCTGAGGCAAGAGAATTGCTTGAACCAAGAGTTTGAGGTTGCTGTGAGCTATGATGCTACAGCACTCCACTGAGGGTGACAAAGTGAGACTCTGTCTCAAAGAAAAAAAAAATTAAAAAATAAATAAAATAAAAAATTACTAAGAAAACACATAGAAATTTCAAACACCCCTAAATAATAGATAAGTCTCATAAGATGTAAAAATGAATGACCATAAAGATATGTTGCAAAAACTAATAAATAGGGACCTGTGGCGATACTGGTTAAGAAAAAAGGTAAAGGCCAGGCTAGGTGGCTCCCACCTGTAATCCTAGCACTCTGGGAGGTGGAGGAGGGTGGATTACCTGAGCTCATGGGTTTGAGATCAGCCTGAGCGAGAGGGAGACCCCATCTCTAAAAATAGCCAGGTGTTGTGGCAGGTGCCTATAGTCCCAGCCAGTAGGGAGAGTGAGGCAAGAGGATCACTTGACCCCAAGAGTTTGAGGTTGCTGTGAGATGCGATGCCACAGCCTTCTACCAAGGTTGACAAGGTGAGACTCTATCTTAGAAAAAAAAAAATAAAAAAGACAAAAAGGTAAAGGCACAAATGAACAACATTAGAATGAAAAACTGAACATAATAGATATTTTAAAAAATCAGACAATACTATGACATGTGGTGATTAATTTGAATATTTAAAAGAAACAGAACATTTCCTGAAATATGCAGTCAAATTCAGCATATTTAAGAACAAATCAAAACATAACCAGACTTGTCACTAAAGCTGAAATGTACTCTCTCTGATCAAGGAAAAAGCCCAATGAGTTGTATCAAACATTCAAAGAACATATAATGTCAGGTCTTTCACAAATTGTCACAGAAAACAAAAAAGAGGAAAACCTTCCCGATTCATTTTGAGCAAGTTAAATATTAGACAGTATCAGAGAGAAAAATTATAAGCCAATTTCACTATTAAGAGTTAGGATCAGCAAACCAAATCAGCAATGTAGTTTTTTTCTTTTTTTTTGGCTGGGGCTGGGTTTGAACCCGCCACCTCCAGTATATGGGGCTAGTGCCCTACTCCTTGAGCCACAGGCACCACCCAGCAATATAGCTTTTTTTTAATGACTTAATTTAGAGTTTGTTCCCTAGGTTGGGGTTTGTTTCCTTTGACAATGTAAGGCTAATTTAGTGTTAGGAATTTCGTAAGTGTCATTTGCCATATTGGCAAATTACAGGATGAAAGAGTTAAAAAAATCTATTGATTCTCTCAATAAATGTGTCAAAATCATACAATAAAATTACCTACTCTTTAAATCAAAACACACATACACTGTGTGGAAACTTGTACCAAATAGAAATTCTTAACATGAGTTTTTATAAATATATCTACCATCTACCAAAAAAATACAATAAACATCACACTAGGTTGTGAAAAATTAAAAACATTCTCTTAAGGCCAGGTGCTGTGGCTCACGCCTGTAATCCCAGCACTCTGGAAGGCCGAGGCAGTGGATTGGCTGAGCTCACGAGTTGGAGACCAGCCTGAGCAAGAGCGAGACCCTGTCTCTAAAAATAGCCAGGCATTGTGGCGGGTGCCTGTAGTCCCAGTTACTTGGGAGGCTGAGGCAAGAGAATTGCTTGAACCTAAGAGTATGAGGTTGCTGTGAGCTATGACACCATGGCATTCTACCCAGGGTGACAAAGTGAAACTCTGTCTCAAAAAACAAACAAAATCATTCTCTGAAAGTGAGGAATAAACAAAGATACCTATTATTCGCTCCCTTTTGAACACATCCCTGGCCAGCACAGTAAGACAAGAATAAGTTGGAAAGAATAAATTAAAGTAATAATCACTTTAACATGTTATGACTATCTCACAGAGATAATAATATGCAACAAACTAAAAAGAGAGCTCAGTAACTTTCAGGATATAAGATCAACATACAAAAAAATTAAGTTTATTCCCATACACCAGCAGCAATTAGAAAATGCAGTTTTAAAAAAAAAAATTGGTTCATACCTGTAATCTTAGCATTCAGGGAAACCAAGCGAGGAGAATGGCTTGAGTTCAGGAGTTCAAGACCAGCCTATGCAAGGAAGACCCTGTCTCTACTAAAAATAGAAAAAAATTAGCCAGGGGTTGTGGGGTGCACCTGTAGGCCCAGCTATTAAGAAAGCTGAGGTAGGAAGATCACTTGAACTCAGGAGTTTGAGGTCCCTGTGAGCTAGGTTAATTCCATAGCACTCCAGCCTGTCAAATAAAATTAAAAAACTAAAATAAGATATGAAATAAATAAATAAAATAAAATGAACTATGAGAACAATGAACAAAAAATAAATACAATTATGCAGAAAATGACAAAATGTTATTGTAAGATATAAAAGAAGACCCAAATAAATTATTGACATACCATATTTATGGATGGGAAGAATTATTATCAAATGATTTCAATTCTCCCCAAATTAAATAATAAATGTAATACAACCCAAAATTCCTACAACTTTTCACATGTCAGAACAAAGGGGTCAAGAGAGGCTGAGATATTCCTCACGAGGATGAAACATGTAGGAGGAAACCTTTTGTACTAACTATTAAGAGTTTATTATAACTTAAATTATTTATGGATTTGGCTTAGAGGTAGAGACAGTGACTAGTGGAAATGATCAGCAAGCCCAGAAACAGAAACACACAGAACCAGAAACTCGACGTAGGACAGAGGTACCATTACAGTCAGGGAGAAAGGATGGAAATAGTAATAAATAACATTGGGGTAACTGGTTATCCATTACTAATGGTGGGGAAATATTTTTAAGTTAGATCTTATTTCATATACAGATTAAAAAGCTAATGTTATAAACAAAACTTGAAACATTTTTAGGAGAACATATTGGAGCAATGTGCAGTGGCTCACGCCACTTTGAGAGCCCAAGTCGGGAAGATCCTCAAGGTCAAGTGTCTGAGACAAGCCTGGACAACATAGTGAGATCCCATCTCTACAAAAAATAGAAAAATTAGTCAAGCATGGTGGCACACACTTGCAGTCCCAGCTTCTCGTGAGGCTGAGGCAGGAGGATCGCTTGAGTCCAGGAGTTCTGAGTCTGCAGTGAGCTATGATGATGCCACTGAACTCCAGGCTGGGGGTCAGAGTGAGACTTGTCTCAAAAAACAACCAACCACCACCAAAAAGAATATATAAGGGATGATCTTATGACCACCAGTTAGGGAATGAGCTCTTAATTAAGATATAAAAAGCATAAACCATAAATGAAAAGACCAATACGTTTGACTACATTAACACAAAAAACAAATCCTCTCTTTGAAGTGAAATGAGGATGAGTTACAGAGTGGGATATGCACACAACACATTAAACTAACAAAATAGTGAGTGTTGAGACTATATTTAAGGAACAAATTAGTAAGAAGCAAGTAACCCAACAGAAAAATGGACAACAGAAAAATGGACAAAGTACACGACCAATCATCTCACAGGAAAGGAAACCCGTCAGGCCAATAAACTTATGAAAAGATATGTGGCCCAGGTAGGAGTCAGGAAATGCAAATTACAATGACATTTCACATCCATCTGACTAGTAAACATTTTTTAATTTTGAAAATACCAAGTGTTGGTAAGATGAGGAGAATAGGAATCTACACTACTGGGGAGACTAAATTGGAATAACTATTTTGGAGAGCAGTTTGGTAATATCAATTTTCATTCTCAGGAATATAGCATAAAGAGTCACTTTCACAAGGAAATAGGTAAAAGGTTGCTCATTTCAGAATTGTTTATGTTAGGGAAAAATGGAAATGATCAAAACTCTCTTCACAGGAGAACAGATAAATAAATCACCAAGCATTCACCAATGGAATTCTCTATGTAGCAGTCAAAATAAATGAACTGCAAATAATGGATAAATCTAAAAAAAAAAAAAAAAAAAAAAAGTGTTGATACTCAAGGCACGTGGATCAGTTGCTCAGGAGTTCAAGATCAGCCTGAGCAAGAATGAAACCCCATCTCTACTAAAAACAGAAAAACTAGCCAGGCATTGTGGCAGACACCTGTAGTTTCAGCTACTTGGGAGGCTGAGGCAAGAGGATTGCTTGAGCCCAAGAATTTCGGGTTGCTGTGAGCTATGATGCCACAGCACTTTACCCAGGGCAATAGGGTGAAACTCTGTCTCAAAAAAAGAAACAAACAAATGTGTAGAGCAAAAAAAAAAAAAAAGAAGGAAGCACAGAAGTATACATAAACTACCACTTACATAAAGGTAAAATATGTTAAACAGCTTTATATATTGCTTATGAGAAAATGTGTGTTAAAGGCATAAATACGTTCATGGCAATGATGTATACCATATGCCTCTGAAGAACAAGGAAAGCCAATGAGTTTAGGGAGGAAAGTACCCCAGAAGATATTCAATTGAACCTATAACATTTTATTTCAAAAATAAAATCTGAAGTAAATATGGCAGAATGATGGTTACACTGATATTTATTTTATATTATTCTATGTAATTTCCAGTATGCTTAAAGTGTTTTATTTAAAAAGTGAATACCAGACTGCCTTCTTAGCGCAGCCGGCAGTGCTTCAGTCTCATAAAAAGTGAATACCATTAAACTTCAGAAAAGACTTTCTTAGTGATTGATAAAACCCCTAATTAAATACTAAGAATTACAATAAAATCTAATCTTAAATATTGTCCAAATTGTCAATGTGAAATTTAAGTGTGTGTCCATAATATAAATAAATAAAAGAGCGACCTAGACATAAATTATAAATGCCATCATCACAGGGTAAAAAATGAAAAACATAAATAGACAAGGCATAGATAAAGACCAGAAAAAAACAAAAGTACAAACGCTTTTAAGCTAGAAAGGTTTAGAGCAAAATGTCTTGAAATTTTTTTTATTTTTTAAAACTGACAATGAAAAAAGTTGTTAAAATAAATGTACTATACATTCCTGAAAAGTTTTTACTGAAATAATATAGCAGCACAGATTTAAACACAGTGCCCTAGAAATGCATAGGAAAAAGTAGTGAAGTCTTTTTAGGTCTTCCTCTGAGTTCATTTCTTTTTGCTAAATGATCAGGTTAAACAAACAGGCACAGGACAAAACGACTTGGGTCAAATCACTATCGCCATCCAGTTTTCAAGGGCAGTGGGAGTCAACAAGTCGCGAGGGAGTGATACTTTGCTGTGCCTTTAATTAAGGTGGGGCTTTTAAAACTCATTTGTTCCATCCGTGTCTCAGATCAATCAGATGAAATTCACCTTTTACGTGGCCTGAATCCTGATAGCTTGGCACACTTGATAGGTAATTTAATCGTGTCTGGTGTAAATGAACGCAAACTCAAATTAGCTGCTGAAAGAGTCGGTCTTCTCAGAGATAGCTGTGCTTTTCCACTTTTATGCAAGAGCTGAGCTTCACCAACTGGCTAGCTGGAGGTGTTATTAAAAATTTAGTGAAAGAAACAAAGGTGTGCTCTGGTGTCTCTTGTTACTCTTTCTACTGTTACTCCAGCAGACAAAAGGCACAGAACCTGCCTCATGAATAATGTGACATGGAATATTCACCATCTATTTTTAATGGAGTCAAGTAATAACATTAAGAGAGATATTTGCAATCTTCAAATTTCACACAGCAACAGACGCAGTAATTTGTTTTGATTCTGAACTGAGGATATCAAGATAATTTCTTTTACCCTCCCCCCCAAAAGGCATATAGTCAACATCAAAATTACAACTCATTTATAGCATAAACAAGGATAATGAAAATGCACCAAATGTTCCTAAGGTCATAAGCAAATGCAGACTAGGACACCACCCAGTTCCACCAGTCCCTCAGTGCAACTTCATTGCTTTTCAAATCAGGTTGGAAATAACCAACCGGTAGTGCAAAGCGACTTCAGTGGGAAAGGCAAGTTTTGTTATCTTTATTATCCGGAAGGTTTGTCTCCCAGGATACTAGGAAGTGGTTCCTGGATGCTGGAACTGCTCATCACCTATCAGTTCTGAAAAATCATCTTAAACTACATTACACAGAAAACAAATTTAAATTTTGAAAGAGAGTGAACTGACATGGAAAGACATGGTGTTGGAAATTAAATGAGGACAGCCAAGGACTGAGATTTGGAAAGACTGGAACAGAGCAGAACCAAGCCCACCTTTCCCAACAGCCCAGAGGGAAAGCCCGGCGTGTACTGTTTATTTCTTGGGCTCTCATGTAATTTCTCCTCCCTTTGTGCTATAAAGAGCAGAGCCAGCATGAAGTCGGAGTTCAGTTTCTCTGTTTATTCACTTGTCATCTCAGCAAATGTTTTATTGATCTTCTACTGTGTGCCAGGCACTGTTCTGGGACCTGAAGATTCAGCAGTGACCAAATAAAGCTTCATAGGACACTGTCCTTACTGCTGTACTCTACCACCTGCTTCTAGAACAGTGGGTGTTCAATCACTGTGTCTGAAATGGATTTGAATGGAAATAGGCAGTCCACTGGTGGTCACCATGAATACCAGCGTACAGCCCTGCACTCGCACAGCCCTGCACACACTTGTCTGGTTGGCAGGCATTCAAAGCGCTGTAGTAGGGGTTCAGGCCAGGACCTCATTCTGGTTTGATTCCCTTAAAGGATCCGAGAAATTCCTATAGGTGGGACTGACCCAGAAAGAACCCAGATTCCAATTTTACTGCTCCTGCATCTTGAGATTTGGAACTTGCCTCAGGTAAGGCTAACTAACCAATCTCATACTTTTTCTCCTCTCCAGTCTCCATAAGATCAAAGCAGTCAGGTTGAATTGAGACCATCACCACATTTTATGGTCAAGGAAACTGGTATCAGGGAAGTCAAAAGATTTGCCCAAGTCACCAAATGTTTTGGTGACAGTGCGGTGACTAAGACTCGAAACTCTAGACCTAGGGCCGATGACTTCTTGATCTGGCGGCCTTCTGGTCTGTTTTAAAAAAGAGAAAAAACTTTGAAATTCTCAGAGGAAAGAGCTTATGTACCTGTGGGCTCCTCAAGGATTTTACGAGTTTAGTTTTGAATACCTTCTAGTTTTTCTGTTAAGAAAGAAGTGTCTCTGAGGTGTGGAAGAAAGTATAAGAAAACCAGAGCAATTGGATTTTACTCTCTTCTGGCTACTGGCTTCCCCACTTCACTTTCATACTCCACTGCAGTTCCCTTCCACGCCGGCTTCCTTCCCCCACGAAAACAAAGGACTTTCTCCAATTCCCTGCCTAAATGCAGGCAGTCTGTGATAGTCTAAATACTTTATTAACTTAAAACATCACTCTAATAAATAGGTATTAACAAACACAATGCACTCCAGAAGATCTAAAAACATTTACAAACCTCATCAAAGTAAAAATACCATGTTTTTTCCCCCCTCTAGTACACATGGAGGGTCAAAGATTAGAGAACAGAGCCTTCAACGTGGCCACTGGAGCAGAAGTCTTAAAAACTTCAGCTTAACAATAAACAAACTGCATATACACATGAATCTTTGATGTAACTGTTCAGCTACTTTCTGTTTACATAGGTTAAAATCCAGGACAGTCAAAAGAGAACATTCAAGATTCTGTGTTGTCTTCTCAGAATTCCCTCTGAGGGAAAGAACAGCCAGCTGCTAGGAGGTGAAACCATCAGCTTTGGAGGGGCGGGGGCAGGAGCTGTCTCTTTAATCTCTGCTCCCCAGTACCCAGCATGGTGCCTGGTACCTTGGTACCCCAAGGCATTGCTCTGGATTTAAACCTTCTGTAGGGAAGACCTCTAATCCTTTCTCATCACCAAGGCTCCTTCTTGGGACAGGCTTGACAGTGCATCTTGTGATTTCAAAAGTATTACATTCCTTCCCCAAATCAGTTTCTGACACAGTCTTTGAGGAGGAGAAATAAATCCTCCAAGATTTACAGGCAGCACCCAAAGAAAGGAGTCAACAGACTCCCCAGAAGAAATAAAAATAACACTCATTCTTCCTTCTAGATAAAAACATTGTCAATGGCGATTCCTTGTCTTCCACACAAGTGTCCGGGGTAGGTCAGGAGGAGGAAGAAACCTGAGGGACCTTCCCGTCTGTGGAGCAGAGCGGGGAACGTGAAGGACTGGGGGGCCCAAGACTTCCTCTGTTGTCCATCTGACTTAGCTTATTTGTGTCCAAAGCCTAGCAAGCCCTTGGTTCCCACTCTGGACTGAACTTTTGAAAGGGACTTCATCCTCTCCAAGAAGCACCCTGCTGAGATCTGCAGACTGGACCTGGGGGGCCGAGTAGTCACAAGGGGGTGGTGGCAGCGGTGAGGATGCCCCGTAGTGTTGTGCGGCTGCTGTTCGCAGCCAGCCAGGGGCTCATTTGAGCCCGTGCTGAGTCTCCCGGTGCCTCCGGAGGTCCACCTTCCTTTGGAAGCCCTTCCCACAGAGGTCGCAGCCGAAGGGCTTGAAGCCTGTGTGTTTGCGGCTGTGGGTGATGAGGTTGGAGCTCTGGCTGAAGGCCTTGCCACACACCTGGCACTTGTGGGGCTTCTCGCCTGCGGGGAGGGGAGGGGAGAAGTGTGAGTCTGTGATACAGTGAGAAGGGGCTCGCTGTGACCCATATGCTCTTGGCAGCAGCTGGCTGCACCACAGTCTAAGGCCTTCAAGCCGCTTTGGAAGGTGATTTGTTGCAACTTGAACTGACTCCCAGCCTGCAACGCGAGTCCTGGGAAGCCACGGTGCACCAGGTGAAAGGCAGACGTTCTGAACGGGGTTCCCAGCCAAAGGCTTCAAACCGTTTCCTGCTAAACGGAAACAGAGCAAAAGCCATGTGCCCCCCACAGCTGAATCCACCCGGGGAGGACTCCTCTGACCTCAGAAGCACAGAGCGCCCAGAGCAGATGTTCAACAGGAGGGGGAGGGGAGGAGGCGTCCTAAAACCGTGTGACTCTGTGCTAATTCAGAGGAAGTTTTCAAATCTGAATTTCCAAGTGGGTGTTAGTTTGTATGGACCAGTGAGCTTTTCTTCTTCTTCTTTTTTTTTTTTTTGAGTCAGAGTCTCACTCTGTCACAGTGAGTAGAGTGCCTTGGTGTCAGAGCTCACAGCAACCTCACACTCCTGGGTTTGAGCAGTCCTCTCGCCTCAGCCTTCCCAAGTAGCTAGGATTAGAGATGCCTGCTACAACGCCTGGTTAGCTTTAGTTGTTTTTTTTTGTTTTTTTTTTGTTTTTTTTTTTTTCTATTTATAGTAGCGATGGGGTCTTGCTCTTGCTCAGGCTAGTCTTAAACTCCTGAGCTGTCAAGCCATCCACCCGACTCAGCCTTCCAGATTGCTAGCATTACAGATGCTGTGAGCCATCTGTGCCCAGCCACGTTTTTTGTTGTTGTTTTCTGTTGCCTGGGCTAGAGTACAATGCTTCCAACTCCTGTGCTCAAGTGATCCTCCGACCACACCCTCCAGAGTAGCTAGGACTACAAGCACTTGCCACCACATCCAGCTAATTTTTAAAATTTGTGTAGAGATGAGGTTTCACTGTTGCCCAAGCTAGTCTCAAACTCCTGGCCTCAAGCAATCCTCTCAGCTTAGCCTTCCAAAGTGCTAGGATCACAGATGTATAGGCCACTGCCTCTGCCTCTCTCTTACTCTTGAAGGACAACAGAATGTATCTAAAATATGGACATTTCTCCAAATATTATTTTAAAATGCCACATTTGGGCCACAAAGTATTTCTCAGGGTAGCTGATCCTTTTCTGTCTTGATTTTACTTTCTTTTTATGAGGTTAATCACAGGATTCTTTGTATACCAGGAGTACTTTACCACAAATTAATAAATAACAGAACATGAAGAGGTTTTGTCTCTTCTTCCATCTCACGTGTTATTTAACATTTGGGTAAATGGCATCAATTTCCAAAGAGCCCCAGCATGATATTATAGGCAGGGCTCAGCCCTGGAAAAAATGCAAAAGAGATGCAGTATGTTTTTGAGGAACCCTCTATTCCTCTTGTTGCACTCCTTTCTATTTTCATGCTTCAGATTTACTTGATAAGGAATCACCCATCAGAACTTATGCTATCCCTTTAGGGTGAAACACATCTGAGAAACAAATTCTAGCTATAATACAAGTGTTTGATAAAGGCTTAATATTTCATTCAGTCAAGATTCTACTTACATTTTTTTTTTTTTTTTTTTTTTTGAGACAGAGTCTCACTATGTGACCCTTGGTAGAGTGTCATGGCGTGATAGCTCACAACAACCACAAACTTTTAGGCTTAAGCGATTCTCTTGCCTCAGCCTCACAAGTAGCTTGGACTACAGACACCCGCCACAACGCCTGGCTATTTTTCAGTTGCAGTTGTCATTATTACTTAGCAGGTCTGGGCCAGGCTCAAACCCACCAGCCTCCGTGTATGTGGCTGGCGCCCTCCTCACTGAGCTACAGGCGCTGAGCCCCTAGTTACATTTTGATAAGTACACTTATAAAGAGTGAGTTACATGAAAATTTCATATAAGGGAGAAAATCAAAGGATATTCTTCTGGGTTTTATGATGAGAATCCCTATACTGCCTACAAATATTTATATATATCAATGGTGGGTATTTGGAATATTCTCTGAGGAACCATCAGACATTCTAGGTCTCATGTAAATGTCTTATTGACTATTAAAGAGAATGCTACAGGCATTAACTCCCATCCACACATTAAGCACTAGGGAAAGAGTCTAGGATTGGAAGCCAGAGCATTCCCTGGCTCCATGATTTACTCAAACTGACTTCTGGTGAATCATTCAATCTCTCTGAGTTTTAGGACAGTAATAGCTCCTTCTACTTTAAGGAGCAGCAGCAAGGATCAATGAAATGACAGGTGTGAAAGCCCTTTTAATTGTAAAGCATTATACTAGGTAAGGAGTTATTATTATGGCATAAACTTGCTGATATTTTGAAAAGAGTAATAAATGACTAGTAGCTTTCTGTATTTACCAGTCTCCATGAAAATAGAATATGATAAACCATAGGCAAGAGCATAGATATATGGAGGTCAGATGGACGTGAATTTGAGCTCTGGCCCTGTCATTTGCTGGCAGCACAACCTTGGGCAGGTTACCTAGCCCTTCTGTGCCTCACTTTGCCCATCTCTAAAATGAAGGTAAGGAGTAGTCTCTACCTCCCTAAGTCGTGAACACAAAATGAGATAATGCATTTTAAAAATGCTTAGCAGAGAACTTAGTAGTATTTGCCACTGTATTTTCTTCCTAAATCAGAATAAGCTCTTAGACAAATAAAAGTGCAGTCAGAGAGGCCACTTATGAGTCCCTCCCCACAAAGGCTGGAAGGGAGCCCTAGAGAAAGTCCTCAATCCCCAGGTAAACCTTTAGAGCAACTGAGAGGACCCTGGAGCTTCATCTTTCACCCAGAGCATGCAGCAGTGGAAGCAGCAGCTAAAGTAGAGGAAAGTATTCCTTCCAGGGATAGAAAACCTGTAAGCTGACCTGCTGAGTGGTCTCCAGACACAACCCCAAGTCAAGGTTACTCTGGGGAGAATCATGTCTGTAAATAAACCTAAGAGAATCTTGCTTCTTTGTTTTCTTGAACACACAGCAGTGATTAACTCCATCTGGAAGGCCTTATCCCCCACTGGCAGGGGCCAGAATGTCACAGAGAAGGTGAGTAACATTGGTCTCAGGGCCTTTAGCTCACCCGTGTGAATGAAGGTATGTTTCTTCATGTCTGACTTCTGGTGGAACCTCTTGCCGCAGTACTGACAGGGGTAGGGTCGGGTGTCTGAGTGGATGAGCAGGTGTGTGGACAGTGTGGATGACCTCTTGAAGCTCTTGCCACAGATCTTACAGTCAAAGCTCCGTTCCTGCACAAGAAAGATGAGGCACTCCTACCACAGGTGCCCAGGCTGCTACTCTCCTCCCCACTAACCTGGCCCTCAACTCCCCAAAGCCAGGATTCCCCTTCCACCTCCCCTGCCCTATCATCCTCCTCCCCCCAGTCTCCACACTCCCCACCCTTACCCTTTGACACCCTTTAGCATTTTTTCTACCAAAACACTTTTTACCCACAACCCTCCACACCCCAAAGCAAAAACATCCACACCCTGCTTTTTTTGACACCCATTTACACACACTTTGCCACCCTCCTCAACAAGAGGCTTAGACCTCAGTCACTTGAGATGCCTCCCTCCCCCAGCCAGTGTGTGTGTGTGGGGGAGATGGGCTGATATTCTTTTTAGTTGATTAAGACTTTGTTCTTTTTTTCTAAAGAAAAATTTTAGTTCCTAAGACTTTGTGAGCATTCTCCTATTCTAGCTACTTGTGTATTTATTTGCTTATCTACTTTCTGTCTCTCAGCTAAACGTAATCTCCTTGCGGACATCCCGTCAAGGACCTTGTGAGATGCAGGATTCTCAAGTTCTTGGCACCCGGAAGTTAGGCAGCAGATACTTACAAACGAATGAATAAAAGGATAGTGAGGTATTACTGGGTGCTCTACATGAGCTGAGATCCTGCATTTGCAGTCAGGAGGGATCAATGCAATTTAACTGACAACCATTTGGTGAAAAGAATCCACGAAAAGCAGCAGCTAATAAATCTGATATAGCAGCAGCAGTCTGGGCAAACCTTCCTGAAGCCATGATTGGGATCATATTCTCCAAAGTCCGAAGTCATGATTGGGATCATACCCTCGAGGCTCACAATGATCAAAATCTAGTCTGCCTCAAGTCCTGAGCCGGCCACCAACCACTTTTCTCTACACATCCACACCAAGGCAAGGGGACACAGCGGAAAGGGTGGGGGAGGAGACTGGGAGCAGTTGGGAGAAAACCGCCTGGCGGAGAGCGGCTGGGGCTGCGCTCCCAAGCAGAAAACGCCCGAGGGCAAAGCCCAGGCGGGGGCGCGCGGCCGAGCGCCCCGCGCTTACCTGCGAGTGCACGGCTTTGTGCTGCTCCAGGCTCACCGCGTGCCCGAAGGTCTTGCCGCACATCTCGCAGGCAAAGGGTCTGGTGCCGCTGTGGGACCTGCGCACGTGCACCTCGAGCCCGTGCGGCGTGGAGAACACCTGCGGCGGGCGGGGCCGGGAGAGGGCCGCTGAGACCCGGCGCGGGACGCGGGGGCCAGAGAGGTCAGGGCCGGGGCCGCGGGCGCGGGGCCGGCGAGGATGGGAGTCCGAGAGCCTCACCTTGCTGCACTTGATGCACTTGTAGGAGCCGCCGCCCAGCAGCAGGCGGGTGCACAGCAGGTCCGACTCCACCTTGACGCCGGCGCCCTTGTCCGCGTGCAGCCCGTGGCCGCGCTCCGAGTACAGCCCAGCCGCCGCCGCCGCGCTCGGCCGCTCGTACAGCCCGGCCGCCGCCGGTCCGAAGTCGCCGTAGAGCCCCAGGCCCGCGCCGCCGGCGGCGCCGGCCCCTGCGCTGCAGCTCCCCGGCGTCCCGGGCCCCGCGCCGCCCGCAGCGCGCTCCGGGCCGTACAGCGCGGCCGGGTGCCCCGGCTCCGGGCTGCGCTCGCAGAAGAGACCCAAGCCCGCGCCGCGCTCGAGGGTCGCGCACGGCCGGTAGCTCTGCACCAGGTGCCGCAGGTCAGAGCCCGCCAGGCCGCTCCACGAGTACGGCTTGAAAGGCAGGGGGAAGGGCTGGGCCTCCTCCAGCGACTGGCACATCGACTTCTCAGAGGCTGTGGAAGCACAAGGGGGCGTCGGGTCAGGCCTTAGACGGCGGCGCCCGCAGGCTCGGCGGGGCGCTCAGAACTCGGGGCGACCTCCGCCAGGGGCTGCGCGGCGCGGGGCACGCTCTCGGGTACGCGGCGGCCGGACTCTGGGGACTTGCTGGGCACGGGAGGCGGCAGACGGGCCGACAAATGACCTCGAGTGAGGAACGAAGTGAAATCTGTGCTAGGGCAGCGGAAACGTGCGGCCTTTATGAGGATCTTCCCCGATTGAACTCGGGCCCCTAGAGGTCCCGCAGGGAACCGTGCTCAGGAAACGCTCTGAACTGAGCTGTACTGCAGGGCCAGGGAGGAGACTCGGCCCTGGACAGCGCCCGCACTCTGCTCCTACAGGCCCCTACTCAATCCTTTTTCTTCCTGGGATCCATGAGGGAGGAGAGAGAAAGTCAATAAAATGCGTCCCCGACTTCCAAGCGTGTATGCCTGAAAAAGCAAGAAGGTTCCTCCGTGTCCAGGGCAGGTGGCAAAGCGACAGCGGGAAAGGCGCTTTGGGCTTGAACTGCTCTCCAAATACTCCCCATTCCCATTCCTGTTCTAGTTTGATGGAGGGGAAAACTAGAATTTCTCAGAGAATAATTTTGTAACTATTAATAAGATTTAGTTGTTTAGGGAACAGCTTTCTGAATCGTTGGCCTGCTGCACGTCCATCCACGTGAATTTTGCTCAAACTAGACACCCAACAAATCATACTCTCGAGGCTCACAATGATGAGACGGAGTGCATACAAATTCACGAGTCTGAACTCGCACGCACACACCCCGCACAGACACTCCAGTTCTAGCTGGCCACTTAACTGAAAGGCCGCACGCCGAGTTTCAGGGGGAGGATTCGGGGGCACTCGGTCCTTGCCTGGCCATTTGATGTCCCGCCACCGGCTCCCAGAAGGGCTGGCTGGAGCTCTGGTTTGAGCCAAGTCACCTCAGTTTGGGATGGCTATGGTACCTTTCAAAGCTAGTAAATGTAATCTGGATATAACCAGCCCTGGGCAGAATCGGTCTGGTCTACTCATTTGTTCCCCCAGCGAGGACCCTAGACGCCCTCACCAACTTGCAATCGCTATGTTCGTCCGAAGCTGGATCGCTCGCTAGAAATGAAACCCAGGGTTGGTCCCCTGAGGCTACGTCAACCTGGCAAAACGAAAAATGAAACAGGTCCCCAAGGCGCGCCTGCGACGGCCAAGCAGTGAGCTGAGATTTTCGTCCGGGACCCCTCCCTCGCGCCTGGCGTCTACCCCTGCCGGGCACAGCCTGCCAGCCCCCAGTTTGATTGAGGCTTGGAGATCTGGATTCCGGGATCCTAGCACTTTCTAAACAATTAGCTCTGGTCAGACAACGGAACGCCGACACAGCTACCAGCTGAGATGGCTAGTTGGTTTTCCCCACCCGCCACCGGCGCAAATGTACGGGAGAAACGAACGGCCTCGGATGAAGGCAGTGGGCCCGGAGAGCAAGCTGTCACGGCCCCAGAGAAGCCGGGAGCCTCCCTACAGGGCTCTGTCCCCCACGGACAAGCTCCCTCCTCCTGGAAAGTGTCCCCGTCACCTATTTAGCATTTCTGAGCCCAAGGTCCTGCCGATTCCCTCCTCACCGACGGGTCCCAGAGGCCCCAGCCCTAACAGCTCCCACCCGGCCCCTACCTGGAGACACGGAGGGCGACGGAGGCCTCCAGAAGTCCTCATAGTCCGAGCTCCGATCGCAAACGCTGCCATCGCTGCTGTCTGGGGACCCAGAGGCTCTGTCGGGGCCCTCGGTCAGCTGGGACTCGGGGGACAAACGGTCCCGGGGCTCCGCCTTAGCCCCGCCCGCACAAGATGTACCATCTGCGGAGAGGAGGCGGGAGCGCGGCTCAGGCTGGGCCCTGCTGAGCCCGGGGGTCCTGGGGAGGCAATCCTAGACCGTGGCACCCGAGCGTCCACCTCTCTCCTCCCAGGCCCGGCCGGGAACCCTTCCAGATCCGAGGGCAGGCGCAGAGGGGCCATAGCACGTAGGCGACAAGCCCAAGAAAACCCAGGAAAGTAGGAAACGAAAAGGGCAGCCAAGGGGGCGCTGGGGCCGCCCTTCCCGTTCCTGGTGAATGGTGTGGCCGGGTGCCCAGGCCGCGTCCCGGAGGGAGCCCCACCTGGCCCTCGACGCACCTGCTCTGCTGGGCGTCGGTACATTCTCCAAACGGAGGGAATAGTCTGGTCCCGGGGAGCGCGGCTGGTGGTAACTATGAGCCTTCTTGCTTTTGACAAGGAACGAACGCGGCATGGTGGCGGGGCGCTCTCTCCGTTCGGCTCCAAGGGTCCCTGGAGTCGCCGTCAGTGCGCGATCACGCGGAAGGGCTCGCTCAGCCCTAGCCGGTCAGAGACCTGAGAAGAATACCGGGTGCAAACGTGGGTCAGCACCTTCGCAGGCCGGGGACAGGGCGCCCAGGCGGAGGGGAGCACAGGCGGCCCGCGGGAGGAGGGGCTGGGCCCGGCCGCGCCGCGCTCACCAGGTGGCACTCGGACAGGTGGCGCGAGCCCGCCGCCGCCGCCGCTGCCACAGCTCAGCGGTAAAACCTGTCCTGGGGCCCTGACTCAGGCCCTTTCCTCCGCCCTGCCCACGGCCCCCGGCCTTCCCCTCCCCTAGCAGAGCCGCTCCTGCAATCACACTTTCCGGACAGCGGTAGTGCCCAACGGATCGGTTAGCCCAACTCGACCACTCATGACTCTGCTTTACGGCGGGGAAGGGAGGGCGGTGACGCGTGGATCAGTTCAGGGGCCGGGGACAGCGTCAGTGGTCGAGGACCCGGAAGGGGCAAAGCGCCAAGCCCTCCTGGGCCCGTTACAAACTGGGGTGGAAGGGGGAGGGGCGGGGAGCACCAGACGGGACTGGAAGGCGGGGTCGGGGGACAGCAGCGGAGGCCTGGAGAGAGGCGGGAGCGCAGAGGGACAGGAAGGTGAGGGGAGTGGCCGAGGACCAACCCCCGCCCCGGGAGAAACTTGCATCCGGTAATCCCACTCGCCCCTCACTCGCGCCCCACGTGGGGAAGCAGTTGGCCCCGGAGCTGCGAGTGTGGCGGGCACAGGTCGGAGCCGCGGCGAGACACCCTGGACCATAGAGCTCTAACCTCGGAAGCCAGGTCCCTGGAAAAGGCACTTTCTGTTCTGTCACCCCAAATCTTGTCGTAGGGAAGTGGAGCCCGATCCGCGCCCGCTGGGAAATGCGCGGTGTACTAAGTCCGCGCGCGGGGCACCGACACTTTAGAGAACAAGACAAGACGCCGCAGTGCGCAGGCTGCACTGGCAGTGGCCAGAACGACTGGGTTCCGGCGCGTCCGGGAGAGCGCGAGCTGCCCGATTAACCCTACAATCAGTTCACCTAATCCCGGGACGAAATCTGAGCTGACGGGGAGGCGGGGCGGGACCCCGCGGCCGAGAGGCCTGGGGTCAGGGCGAGGAGTCCGAGCTAACACGCGAGCTGCAGGCTCTCCGGACTCAGCAGGTCCCTTTGGCCTCAGCTGGTTCAGAAACAAGGGCTCCGCGAGGTCGGGGCCGGCTCAGGACCCCCAGTCCTTGGCCTTGGCGCGGTTTAGACCTCTCGGCTCCCAGGGCTCGGCGCAGGACACGGTGAAAGTCCGTCCGTTGGGGCTCTTGGCTCAAAGGGACTAAGTCCCTTGAGGGTGCACGCCCCCCTCTCCAGATCCGCAGCCCGGATGTGTCCCCTTCCCCAAAAGAAGGAGTGGGGACAGACCTGGGAGACATGTGGCGTCCCAGCAACGTTTCCCGCGACCTGAACTCCAGAATGCCCCTAGGGGTGTGGGTGCCCTCGCCTCAGTTGGGATTCACGTCCAAGGCCCCGGCTCTTGGATGCCCCAAATGCTACAAGCAATTCTTTAAACACTCACAAACTGGGAAGAAAAGGAACATGGGTGAAGCTATCCCAAGAGTGTCACTGCGGCTTGGACCCGCGTCGGCTAGGAGCGGGTGTGGGGAGAGGGAGCTGTCATATCCGCGCTGGGTCTGAGCTGGCAGGGACCCCGAGAGACCAGGCGGACTGGCCTCCCGCTCGAACTGCAAACCCACCCCACTCGCCGGCTGGCTTTGCTGGTTCCAGGGTCGGTGATGGAGGAGGTAGGGGTGTCAGGGCTGAGGGCCGAGCGCGTGGGAAGGCAACCCCCGCACTGCAGCTGGTGGCGCTAGGCGGGGCCGCCCCCTCGGCGCCCGCAGGCCCGCCCGGCCTCTCTTCACTGTCCCGGCCCGGGAAGGCGGGAGCCGAAGGCGCGCAGGGGGCGGCCTCCCGAGCCCAGCTGCCACCTCCTCTCCACCAGATGTTTCCTTCCCGGGTGGATGCCGCTCTCCTGCTGAGCCACTAAGCCGCCTGGCACGCTCTCCCCGCTCCAGATTTCCAGCCCTGCTGCGCGAGTCGCGCCTAACCCCAAGACCAGCGCTGCCCTGGCTATCGCGTAGCGGCCGCCAGCAAGTGGGAACCCGGCGGTGCCTCTGGCCACCCCCGCAGCGCCAGTGACCTGCGCGTCTCCGTGTCTGCCGCCCGCTAGGCGGGAGATGCGGAACTGGCTCGGCTGACCTACCTGCGGGGTCAGGGCGCGGGCACTGCGCCCCGAAAGTTTGCAAACGGTATCTTGCTTTCGGGAGAGACCGATCTGTCTCTATGCCCTTTTTTTTTTTTTTTAAATCTTCTTCCGAGCTCAGCCCCCAAAACCACAAGCTCCACTTCCTGAGCGTTAGAGCAGCGCGCATAGCCCTCTCAGACCTGCTCCCAGCCCCTGTCAGGGGGCCGGGCGCGCTCCTGGGGCGAGCGGCGAGGATAAGGGCGGGGGCCTGGCCTGGCCAGCGGCGGTCCTGGGCACCCCTCAGGGCCCTCCGTGTTTTCTCTCTATGGGACCGCGGGGGATAGGGGCACCCGCACGTCCAGACACTTAGGCGCTAGAAATGACTCGAAAGAAAATGAACTATTCTGGGCTCCTGGGAGACTTCCGTGGCGAGAAGAAGTCACAGATTCCGGACACAGATTGACTGGGGCGCTTGGGGACGGGGGCGCCCTGCTCCGAGGGAGCCTCTCCGTCCCTCTGGTCACGGTCACCCCTCAACCCCGCTGCCCGCTCGGGCCGCGCCACCCCCGGGTCGGGACCGTGAATCACCCGCCCGCGGTGCCGCCCGCCTGGAGCCCGGCGAGTGCCCACGGCGTCCGCAGAGCGAAACCTGTCCCGCGGCCCCGAAATAGCTTGTTGTGGAAACACTTCGGGATAAATACGCCCAACGAGGCTGAAAATACCTTGACGCCCAATCCGAGAGGTTTGCTCATTTCCCTTCGGATTTAGGTAATGGTTAAATTTGGAAGCGGTGGGTGAGCGCCGAGCCCCCGGCGGAGAGGGCCCTGCGGCGCGTCCCTCGGGCGCCCGGCGGGGCCGGTGGCCGCCTCCTCCCCTCCCAGCGGGGCTCGGCCGGGTCCGCTCGGCCTGCGGCTGATTTCCGGGGGTCGGAGCCGCGCTGGGGGAGTGCGGGGGCCGCGGCGGCGCTGCCCGGCTGACCCCGCCCTGCCGGGGCGATCCCGGGGAGGCCGCACCTGGCTCGGGCTCTGCCGCCGCCTGAGGTCGCTCCGGGGCGCCTGGTCCTGGGCAGCAGTTAAGCGCCACAAAAGCACAACGTTGACCACGTCTGAAAAGCAACCTTCTCTCGGATGGTTATGTTTCCTGAGGGTAGGCACTGGATCGTCATGCCCCCTGCAGCTCTTAACAAATGTTCCCGGACCAAATAAGTCAATGGGGTTAATTCGTTAATAAATTCTACTGATAAAATCAGAAAAAGCATAAAACCTTGTCCAGAAACAAATGCAGCGCCCTCCAATGCTAGACGGTAAGCCACGATCCACAGCGTGTGCACTCAAAGCCTGTACTTGTCCCCGACGAGGGCGGGTGTCCTTGTAATCACGACACTTTTCCAATGAACTATGTCGGGTTTTGATCACTACTTCCGGCACCATAAACCTCCAAAGTCAGATGGGCAGAAGGGGGTGGTGTTCCCCAGCTCCTGCAAAATAACTACCTTATTTTAGATTAATCCAAGGCTGTTATGAGTGGAAAAAAATTCTTTAATGCCCTTTCCCTAGAAAAAAAATGGCTTTTAAAATTATTTTATTTTGCGTTGTAAATTTAAACATTTGTGGAAAATATCTGATTAACACAGCAGCACTTCAAGCATGCTTTAAATAAATGAGACGTTTCATTTCAGCCATGGCCTGTCCCTGTAAGGTAGGTCAGACACACATCTTGTCTACCTATCTGTCCTCCTTACACTACTGTTTACTTGCTCAACACATTTTCTTTATAAATAAATGCAGAGGTAAGCAATCTTAGAAATATTACAAATCCTGGATTAGCTGAAGAAAAATTACGGACATTTTCTTAAAATTTTCTTGTGTGCCTTGTCCTGGCCTAATGTAGAAAAATGTAAAAGTAGTCCAAAAACTAATCTTTCCCTTATTCCTTTCTATCCTACCCAACATCAGGGAAAGGCAAAATGTTAAAAGAAAATGATAAGTGGGACAAAATAAGATTTCTTATCAACCAAGTTCTAGAGAAATGGCTGAACCACTTTCTTTGCACATTATCAAGTTCAAGGTTAAAATTGCTTGAGCAGGTGCGGTGGCTACTCAGTAGTTTAATTGAGTGGTGGTGTTGGAGTCTCAGAGAACTTGCAAGACCCTATGAAGGTGACAAATAAGCACCTTGAGCAGTGAGTCCCATCGCCTTGTAATAAATCTCTTTCACTGAGATTTAATTTAGTCGTATTTGCTTTCGGTTTGCCCTTTGTAGTTTCTAGGGATTTCTGAATTTGCAAAATAGACCTGGAAACTGGGACATGGACACCCAGAGAGGAGCAGGTGGGAGAAACATAGCCCCGAATCTCCTTTTATGTCTTTGACATTTTGAACCATGTAGATGTATTACTAATTCAAATCAAAAATCACACTAAAAATATTTAATTAGTGAGGTCAGGGCATCTCCCAGATGTATAGTGTTGAAGTGTGACTTGGGGGAGCATAGGAGAAAGGTGTGTGTGTGGGAACCCAGAGACATTAAGAACCTGGCCAAAGAGCTGTTAAGAACCAGGACTAGACGTAATGATACAATGAACCTCTGACTTCTCACTATTTCAAACTACCTCTTGTTTACTACTAAACCAAGGGTGAAGAGTATAAGACACCCCCCCATTTTTTAAAGCTAGAGAAAATCCCCCCCTAACTCCATATATTCTTTTGGATGGAAATAGATCTAATGATAAGCAAAATGTGTACATAGGGCATAATTTTCTATAAATAAGAGCCTTCAAAAAAAGGAATTTTAAATGTACTAATTTTCCAGTAATTTATTAATTATCTCTAAATAATAATAGTAATGTATTTGCAGATACCAAATAACAAATGACCTTCTCATGCCACAAACATTTCCAAGCTCTGGCCAGTAGCTTACTTGTTTTAAGCAGCATCTCCTAGGTCAGTAAATTTCTCTACACCAAAAGATTTGAGACAATTGAAAAAAGAAAATTTAACAGAACATTACCAGTTACTTGTTTATATTTGCCAGAGAGCTTCCCAATTATAATCTTTTTTCTACTGGGGAAAGAGATGGGACTAGTGAGTGATCCTGAAGCCCCCATGTTTGCCTTATTTAATCTTTCCAGTGATACTATCTGGAGGGGAAAAGAAGAATTCAAGCATTTTATTTATTTATTTATTTTTTTGAGACAGAGCCTCACTATGTCACTCTTGGTAGAGTGCCATGACATTACAACTCAACAGCAACCTCAAACTCTTGGGCTTAAGTGATACTCTTGCCTCAGCCTCCCAAGTAGCTGGGACTACAGGTCCCCACCACAACGCCTGACTATTTTTTTGTTGCAGTTGTCATTGTTGTTTAGCAGGCCTGGGCCGGGTTTGAACCCTCCCCAGTCCTGGTTGTATGTGCCCCACGCCCTAACCACCGAGCTACAGGTGCTGAGCCAGTTCAGGCATTTTAAAGCCAGTTCATGTCATGACAGTAAGACATGACTGTCAATGTCTGCTCTGCCTGTACTAGCTTTGAGACCTTGGGCAATTTAGCTAAACCTTCCCAGCCTCAGCTTCTCACCTTTAAAGTCAGAATACTAGTACCTACTTTGCAAGGCTGTGGAGTAATCCTTTGATTTCCAACCCTCACATGTTCATCTGGGTGGCGAGAATGGAAGAATGCTCCAAGGGAAAGTGTCCTGGGTTTTGAAAGAATATTTTTCATTATAAATTATATTACATGTAATCTGCTAAAGAAAGAAAAAAATAAAACCCAGAAAAACAACTTCCAGTATTCTTGCTCTGTTCTTTAAAAATAAATGTAATTAGAGCAGGCATGGTGGCTCATGGCTATAATTCTAACACTTTGGGAGGCTGAGGCTAGAGGATTGCTTGAGTTCAGGAGTTCAAGATCAGCCCAAACAACATAGACAGTGATAGAGACCGAGTCTCTATTATTTAAACAAAATTTTAAAAGTCAAAAAACTATAATCATATCATATATACAAATGTGTATTCTGCTTTCTTATTGAATATTACAATCAAATTTCTTCTTTCTATTCTCTTAATTTTTCATATTTTCTTTAATGGAAAATAAACTTTTTATAGTAAAAATTATTTAAGTAAAAGTCATGACAGTCATCTTGCTCTTTAAATATAATCTTTCATTATTTTCAATTGCTATAAAAATATTCTATCAACTAGATTACTATAATGCACTCAGTCACCCTTGTCTTAGTACTTAGTTTGTTTCCTTTTTTTTTTTTTTTTTTTTCACTCTTTCAAGTAATGCAACAAAAAGTTTTCTGGATGTAGCTTTGCCCACATTTAAAATTAGTTCTTTAGGATATATTTTTAGGGATGGAATTTCTACATCCAATGATGAATATTTTTATGACCCTTAACATATACCAGAACAAGTGTTTTGAATCACATGTCTATGTAATGCATAAGTCAAAATAATTCCTATCACTCAACAGTTAAAAAAAACTATACTACTTGGGAGGCTGAGGCAAGAAGATCTCTTGAGTTCAGGAGTTTGAGGTTGCTGTGAGATATGATCCCATGGCACTCTAGCCTAGGAAACAGAGCAAGACTCTATCTCTAAAAAAGAAAAACAAGGACTATACAAATTATGGAAAAGTAAGTTAGATCTCCATTGAAGACCAGATATAGAACTGGTCTTTATTTTATGTACAAGAAGAAGGTGTAGACAGTGGCCACACCCTGACATATTGTCATGGTTTCACCCTCACAGAATTAACAAACTGTTTAATTTTTATCTTTGAATTAACTTTTCTTCATGGGTGTTGTCAGACTGAAATAAGAATTACATTGTTTTTTCTAAGATAGGAATTTGAGGAAAGTGAATGGAAAGTGACAATTGAGTAATGCCTTAAATTAAATGTCAGGCGATATAATTGTCACCCTGCTACTCATACAAGTCGCAGGCTAGCAAAATAAAATTCAAATGCTGCCGTAAGTCAGAATATGACTTATTGGTACCACCATTTGTGGGGGGTGGGTAATTGGGAAATGAAGTAAAGAAGAAATTTGGAGATAAATTAATGTAAAACTCATGCCATGAATAAGACTCAATCTTGAATTAATATTCTTTACCTTTCAAACCTGAAGAAAAACATGTTTTTTTAATAAACATTTGGGGTCTGATATATTTCAATCTTATTACATTATAATATATAATCTATTAATATAAAAATTTAAATCAATCTTTTACATAACGACTTTCAAACATCTGAAGAGAGAGGGGGGGCTGTCAGCTTTAGTGTTCAGAATTCAAATAAAAAAAAATTGTTAACCTCACCACATATGTATTTTTACCTTTTTCCTAAGAACAGATTGACTGAATGAAGTGTCATCTTTTGTGTGGGCTGCATGATAAGAATCTTCATAGAAACATACACAGTGTGAAATTTTATGGGGAAAAGAGGAGTAGATTTTACTTGGTGAATGGAAAATGACACAGAAATGCAAGATTATTTTTCTTTTGAATTTTTCATCATTTCCTCCAGGATGTTTAGTGATCATTTCACCCAACCCAGATGAAACACTTCACTTTAAAACTGTACAGCGCAAAAACAAACAAACAAAAAAAACTGTACAGCCTCTATATTGTAACTCTTAAAAATTTCAAAGCACAACTTCCCCAGATGAAATGACCCCACACCTTGAGGTCAGGGGGGAGTTGCAGCTCCAGGAAGCCTCAGATCCCTGCTGTCTACACCAGCCCACATGTAGGCCCCCCGGAGAGAAGGACAGCTTGAGCTGGTGGTGGGTAGGTGCAGCCCATGTGGATGTTTTAACTCTGCCATTGCTGTCCTGGGCTTCAAGGAAGAGAAGGGCAGGCTGGGAGTTCTCCAAAGCAAGCATTCTTGGTCATTCAGTTTTATGGATAAGGACAGCAGCAGTTCAACAAGAAGCCCAGGCTGCAGAAGCCCAGGCTATCACAACCAGCAGTTATTTTTTTTATTTATTTTTTTCTTTTTTGAGAGAAGATTTTGCTCTATTGTTGGGCTTGAGAACAGTGGTGTCATGGCTCACAGCAGTCCTGAACTGAACTCAAGTGATCCTCTTGCCTCAGCCTCTGGAGTAGCTGGGACTGTAAGCATGTCCCACCACACCCAGCTAAGTTGTTTATTTTTTGCAGAGATGGGGTGAAGGGGCTGTGGATGTGGTGCCTCACTATTGCCCAGGCTGGTCTTGAACTCTTGGCCTTAAAAGATTCTCTTGCCTCAGCCTCCGAAAGTGCTTAGATTACAGGCGTGAGCCACTGCGCCCAGCACTAGCAGCAGGTTTAATCCAGTCAAATGTGTTGATGATAAATCTTGTTTTTCCCCTCACCAAACCACACTGCTTGCTCTACATCCTGCACAGGGTAGAAAAGCCTTGAACCAAAAGTCCTGTACCTGTCACAGGCTTGGGAGGTGATGAGGCTGGAGTGGAAGAGAGGGGGACACAGCTTCTCCCCTCCTGCTGCAAGGCCTCAACCCCCCACCCAGGGGCGTGGGCTTATCAGGTTTGCTTCTTCATCAGACAGTCAGAAAATAATAGCATTAAAGCTGCTGAAAGCAGCATGCTGTAGGATAGAACATTCGCGAAGTATATAAAAGAACAAGTAAAGTACACCTCCAGATCTATTTTGAACTGCCTAAGTTCAACCACTCATAATGTTTTAGAGTATTTTCTTTTTCAGTCTAGATGTACATTTTACCTGCTATGATCATATTGTATCACTGTTCATTTAGATGATGCGCTGTGCTTTTATTTATTATGTTATTGGAAAGCCGGATTGTTTCCCTTTTTTCTGTACTACCAATGGTGCTGTGATTTTTTTTTTTTATTGCACTTGGGGTTTTTTATGTGTAGGAGTCTTTCTTTAGGGTTGATAAACAGAAGTGATTCTCTTACTGGATCAAAAGCTAAGAACCTTTTAAAGTCATGAACACATTGACAAATTATTTTTCTGAATGAGAAAACAATTTTGCCTTTGCCAAGAAAAATTATAAATGCCACAGTAGCTGACAGACAGCAGATTGCAATAATTAAGGGCATAGATTCTAAGCCACATTTTCATTGCCTGAAAATTCTGACTCGGCCATTTACCATCTTCAAAGAAGTTCCTTAACTTCTTTGTACCTCAGTTTCTTCATCTGTAAATAACATGGTTATAGCAACTACCTCACAGGTTCTTGCATAGATTCAGCAAGTTAATAAATGTAACTTTACACTAGGCATTTACTGAACTAACGACCCAATAAAGAGGCTGCGGGGATGGACTCAGAGGGGTTTAGCTTCCCAGATGGCACTCTGAGAAGGACAGAGCCCAGATCTAAACACAGGCAGGCCTTCCTGCAGACCCTGGGCCAATGGCAGGAGCTAGGCCTCAGGGCCTCGTGGTGTGAGAGCAGTAGCTTTGTGCACTCTGGACAGCAGCTGAACCTTGCCCACTATAATAGATATTTCTGACACCCCCAATTAAACTTGAGAGACTCGGCCTCCCTTCTTGGACTCAGGCACTCATCTCCCAAAGGCAGCCTTGGGTTCTGGGCTTTCCAAGGTTACTTCCAGTGTCAAGGTCTGTGTTCCCATTGTACTAAGCAGTTCATATGAGGCTGGTAGAGAAGTGCCAGAGGATCATTGCCTTTTCTGAAAACATTCATAACTGTTCCTGTTGTCAATTTATTAAGGTTACTATGACTTCTCATGTGAGCTTAATTAAACACACAAACACACCACATTGTACCCACACATACACATATTCCCTAGCTCTTACCTGGTGGAGAACAGGGCAAATCAGGGACATGCTTGTGGACCTTACAGTCCCTGTGTTCACTAGTGGAAGAGTCTTGGTAGCAACAAGGAAACACTGGGGACAGCACCAGAGTGAACTCTGCTCAGGTTGCTGACCCGGGGGTGACAGTGCAGAGGCTGGTTTAAAAGCAGCCGCTGAAGCAGGGAAAGACCCAGTGCTGGCACAGCACCCCCGAGGAGGACAGAGTGTGGGTACTCAATTGCACAATTCAATTCAAGGCAACTAACTTACTGAACACTGGTTGAATACCATGCACCGTGCCAGCTGTGGGGCATAGAGATGGCTATGGGGGCTCTGGCCTCCTTTCACCCGCCGAGAAGTGAATGCAGCAAGGAAAGTGAATAAAGGAGGGAATAAATAAAGAATATTTCTCTCCTGTCCCAGGCCACTGAGATGGGACATCCCATCTGGCCTGGGATGTAGGACTTTTATTTTGACCAGTCAAAACGTTGCAGTTCCTGCTACAGATCTGAGACCCGTTAAAGGTGAGGCTGGGGTTAGGATTTTGGAGCATCAAAAAACCCTACCAGCTGCAGGAGAATGTGATCCGCTTTTTGCACAAAGATATTTTTGCTTCTGGTTTGGGAAACATTTAACAGTTTGAATTGTAGAAAGGCATTCAACCTTGGCATATGGCATGGTGTTTCTCTAAACAAAATTTCTCAATGTTTGCTAGGATTCTGGGAGGAGGAAATCAGAGGGTAGGAAGAAACACTTTCCTTCATTCCTTTCTTCCTTCCTTCATCACAAAGTTGAGATTAACTATGGCTATGAACTATTCTTAATAACAAGATTAAACATATTTACCTCTAGGATCCTAAAAAGTAGTTATTATGATAGAAATGAATAGTGTTTTCACACATCCTTAGCAATGAAGGTTTCTATTTCTTATCACACTCAGTATACTTTGTTGACATAACATAAAAGTGCAGTTTGGTAAAAACTGTACTTTGGGAAACTACAGCTCTGCCTAGCAAGGTACCAGCTGTCTACTGATCTGCTTTAATCCATGGATATATTTTAGACTAGCCTGTCTGAAAAAGTGCATAAGCTGATGTGTGCTTCAAATAATCCTCCCTGAAAATTGCTTCTCCTTACTGAGTTTTTAATAAATACTAGATGACAGGGTGATATTGTACTCTCAACTAAATCCTGGAATGCAGTATTCTGGTCGTCTAGATTCAGATCCATATGCCTTAATAGACAATTCAAGGGTAGAGTTTGACTTATTTTGAAAGCTGAGGCGCTTAAGGACAGCTGGCTGTATACAGGTAAAAGGCTTTCTCACCTGCAAGGGAAAACCAAAGTCAGGTGTAAGCTTTCCCCCAGGAAATTGTTTTAACTCTTCATAGCACACATTGCTGTAAACAAGTTAAGGGCAAGATTCTTGCCAAGAGGATTAATGTTTGTATTGAGCATATTAAGTACTCTAAGAGCCGAGATAACTTCCTAAAACACATGAAGAAAAACGATCAGAAAAAGAAGGAGGCCAAAGAGAAAGGGACCTGGGTTCAACTGAAGTGCCAGCCTGCTCCACCCAAAGAAGCCCACTTTGTGAGGACCAGTGGAAAGGAGCCTGAGCTTCTGGAACCTATTCCCTATGAATTTATGGCATAACAAGTGTAAAAATAAAAGGCTACTATAAAAATGTTTCTCTTTGTTGAGTAGAGGTGTGGTGTCCCCTTTTCCAAAAAAAATATTTAAAGCAAAAAAAAAAAAAGCAGTTGACTCTTACCTCTCACCATATACAAATGGTTTATCAAACGAAATATAAGCACTAAAACTATAAGATTCCTAGAGAACACATGTAATAGTGAATTTCTGGGACCTGGCAATGTTTTCTTAGATAAGAGAACAAAAGCTCAAACAACCAAAGAAAAGCTAAAATAGACTCCATAAAAATTAAAACTTGTGCTTTAAAGGACACCATTAAGAAACTAAAAAGACAACTCAGAATAGGAGAAAATATTTGCAAAATTGGCAGATTATATCTCCAATACATAAGGCTTACAATTAAACAAAAAAAGATAAATAACTCGATTTTTTAAATGGGCAAAGGACTTAAGTAGATATTTTTCAAAAGAAGCAATACAAAGGGTCAGTAAGTACATAAAAAGATGCTCAACATCATTAGTCACGAGAAAAATGAAGATCAAAAACAATTTCACAAACACAAGGATGGTTAAAATAAAAAAAAGACAATAAAAAGTATTTAGGCTAATTTAATAATTCTACCTTGTAAACATATTTCAACACATCACATCATATAATAAACACGTCATTATTATTTGTCAATTAAAAGTAAAATGGTAATAATAAAAGAAACAGAACAAACAAAAATAATAGGTGTCGAAGACGTGGAGAAATTGGAACCCTCATCATCCATTGCTGGTGGGATCGTGAAATACGGCAGACGAAACAGTTTGGCTATTTCTCAAAACTTCAAACATAGTATTACCATATGACTCAGCAATTACACTCCTACACACTACGTATAAACCCAAGACAATTGAAAACCTATGTCCACACAAAAATACGTACATCAATATTCATAACAGCATCATTTATAATAGCAAAGAAATGTTAACCCAAATGTTCATTAACTGATGAAGAAATAAAAAATTTGAGGTGTACCCATATGATGGGATATTATTCACAAATAAAAAAAGTAATGAAGTACTAATACATCCTGCAACATAGATGAGCCTCAAAAACTTTATGCCAAGTGAAACACACACAAAAGACCACACATTACATGATCCCACTTATATAAAGTGCCCAGAATAGGCAATCTATAGAAACAGAAAGTAAATTAGTGGTTGCCAGGGGCTGGAAGGACAGAATGAAGAGTGGCTGCCAATGAGCATAAGGTTTCTCTTCAGGGTAAGGGGGGGTAATGAAAATATTTTTGAAATTAGATAGTGGTGATGGTTGTACAATTCTGTGCTATACGAAATGCTATGCAATTGTGCACTTTAAAAGGTTTTGTTTTATTTATTTTTGAGGTAGGGTCTTGCTCTGTTGTCCTGCCTAAACAGCTCGCTGCAACCTCAAACTCCAGGACTCAAGTGATTCACCTGCCCCAGCCTCCTGAGTAGCTACAGGTGTGCACCACCACACCTGGCTAATTTTTCTTATTTTTTGTAGAGATGGAGGTCTTGCTATGTTGTATAGGCTAGAAGGCTGAATTTCATGATACATGAATTTTATTGGAATAAAGGCACTGTTTCAAAGATATACTTAGAGTACTTGTTGGCATAGAGTAAGTGCTGTTTCCAAATATTCACTAGCTCTCCCTGGGGCATCTTGGGCATGTGACTTACTCTAGCCAATGAAATGTGCCTGGAATTGATGTATATTACTTCCTGGCTGGAGCCAGCGTGTGGCTCACTCTGTCCCTTTTCCCTCTGCTACAACACTCTGCGATGTTCAGAACAGAAGTATTAATAGCTTCATAGGCCTGGGTCCTAGAGTAAAAACAATACACAGCAGAACAGTAGCCAACTTTTTTTTTTCTTGAGACAGAGTCTCACTTTGTCACCCTCCCTGGTAGCGTGTTATGGTGTCACCTCAAACTCTTGGGCTGTGATCCTCTTGCCTCAGCCTTCCAAGTAGTTGAGACTACAGGCATCCACCACAATGCCCGACTACCTTTAGAGACAAGGTCTCCCTCTTGCTCAGACTGGTCTTGAACTCCTGAGCTCAAGCAATCCACCCACCTCGGCCTCCCAGAGTGCTAGGATTACAAGTATGAGCCACCACGCCTGGCCTGCAGTGGCCAACTTTTGACAGACATGTAGCTTGAGTGACAAATGATGTTGTAAACCACTGAGATTTTAGGGTAGTTGTTACTACAGCAAAGTTTAGCTTATCCTGAATAATACAGATTGTTATAACGTAATAATAATGACTCCTAGATTATTACCACTACTAGGTGAAATCAGGAAAAAGAGACTGTGTGTTATCACCTCAAACAATACATTTATGTGGAAATACCATATGAACAGTGGAAATAATAGAGGAACATTCAAATCAATAACTATTTCCTGGCTCAGTGCCTGTAGCACAGTGGTTACGGCACCAGCCACATACACTGAGGCTGGCGGGTTCGAACCCAGCCCTGGCCAGCTAAGCAACGATGACAATTGCAACAGAAAAATAGCCAGGCGTTGTGGCCGGCGCCTGTAGTCCCAGCTACTCGGGAGGCTGCGGCAAGAGAATTGCTTAAGCCCAGAGTTTGAGGTTGCTGTGAGCTGTAACGCCACAGCACTATACCGAGGGCGACATAGTTAGACTCTGTCTCAAAACAGACAAAAAACATTTACTGAGTGGCCTACATTGGTTCTGGGGAATCAAGAGCAGAATCTCTTTTGTTAAGGAACTCAGCTCCTAATAGTAGCTAGCGTTTATTGAGTGCTTACTTTGTGCCATGCCCTCTCGGGCTCTAGTACATGCACTGCCTCCAGCCTCGCTGAATAACAGTTTGGTGATGAGCAATAAGCTTCTCCTATTTTAACCCACAAATAAACAATTCTATTTTAGAGAAATTAGTGAAGCAAATGAAAGGTTGTGGGATCTGTTTAAAATAGCTGGTGTGTCAGTGGCTGTGAGCCAGACCAAACAACACACCTTCCCACACAGCTCACTTGGGCCTGTGATTACTCCAATCCCAGCACTGGCCTGGGGAGCTGCCCGCCAGGAAACACCCTCCAAAGCACAGCTGGGAAGCAGTTTTGCCAGAAATGGGCAGAACTGGACCAGGCTTTAGCCTTTGTATCTACTAAGAGTTAACTGATGGGAAATGTATGACTTTTAGGTTTTTTTTTTTTTTTTGAGACAGAGTCTCACTTTGGTGCAGTGGCATCATAGCTCACAGCAACTTCAAACTCTTAGGCTCAAGCAATTCTCTTGCCTCAGCCTTCCAAGTAGCTGGGATTATAGGTGCCCGCCACAATGCCCGGCTATTTTTAGAGACGGGGTCTCACTCTTGCTCAGGCTGGTCTCCAACTCTCGAGCTCAGGTGATCTACCTGCCTCAGCTTCCCAGAGTGCTGGGATTACAGGCGTGAGCCATCCTGGCCTTGAAATTTTTTTTATATTTATAAATTTATGCTTAACTTCACTAATCCCCACTCTTTGGTTTCCATCACCTCACCTGGCAGTTTGCTCCTGCACTTCTGGTAATAGTTCAGAGGGGCTGAGGGGGTGGGGAGAGGGACGTGGCACAGACTGACTCCTTGAGCACTCCACTCTGAGGCTGACCTTACATTTATCTGGTGGTAAGGAGGCTTCAAAGACCAACATTTATTCATGTACCAAAAAATTTCAAACTCTTTGTAAATGGAGCATGGTTGGTCTAATCCAGGGACACAGGAAAGAAGCTAGACCTTAAGGCATACAAAACAGAAGTGACGGAGCAGGCTGGGAAGTAAGATGTCACCTTTTCTACCCCCAAGGAAGATCCATCTTTGTTGAAGTTAGGCAGAGCCACGCAATTGTGTCTTGAATATAGAAGTCCAGCAAATCAAGGCGGGCACCCAGTCTACTCCCGGGCAGGAAGGGAAAAGTGACCTCTGCCAGAGAAGATGAGTCCCTTGGTGAGTGGAGAAGATGAGGTTTGAGGCACTAAGACCCGACTGGCCACTCTGCTCTGCTCCACTCTCCGCTGCTCCGCTGTGGAGGGCTGTTTGGCTGCCTGTCCCACCCCCGAAGCACAGGCAGGGAACAGTTAGGAGCTCCCAGGTGCATCTCAACTGCCACAGCATCTTGGAGTCTCTCATGTGTATGATATGCATTTCCTTTAAAAAAAAAAAAATCAGAGAAACAGTATCTTTAAAGTCAACTACTTTCCTCCCACCGACCCTGCCATCTCCTGTTACTAAGGGTGGCCCCAGGGAAGACCCTTTACAGTCTCTGAAAAAGCGGCCAACAAGGCAGTGAGCACAGGGCAGCTTTCTGATCTTAACCATGAACACAGTAGCAGCTGCCTTCTGACAGTCTGGGGGATTTTAAAAGTTTCTCTGAGGGAGGGGTATTGGTGGAATCACACCTACGGGGCATCTCACAAGGGCAAGGGTGAATCTCAGCAAATGTGAAATGTAAATGTCATGCCACGGTGACTGGGAAAATACCAGGAAGGCTATGTTGAATATTGGAATGAAAATGTGTCAAATGGTTTATGAAGCTAGTATATGATGCCCCATGATCATATCAATGTACACAGCTATGATTTAATAAAAAAAAAAAAAA
>CAUYPK010107648.1:0-39415 GCA_963574355.1 Loris lydekkerianus | reverse complement strand
GGAACATCATGTTAGGAATCCCTCCATTCAAAAATACTCTACAACAAGGCTGGGGCTGGTGGCTCACTCCTATAATCCTAGCACTCTGGTGGGCTGAGGGGTGAGGATTGCTTGAGCTCAGGAGTTCAAGACCAACCTGAGCAAGAGTGAGACACCATCTTTATTTAAAAATAATTTAGCCAGGCATTGTGGCAGGTGCTTGTAGTCCTAGATACTTGGGAGACTGAGGCGGGAGAAATCTGCTTTCCCCACCAGATTCTTTTGCTGAGAAAGATTTTTCTTGGCTTTGAACACAGGCATCCTTTAAGACAGGCTTAGCAGTCTGAGTACATTGTAGCTTATGCCTATAATCCTAACACTTAGGGAGGCCTAGCTGGGAGGATTTCTTGAGCAGAAATTCCAGACCAGCTTGAGCAAGAGACCCTGTCTGTACTGAAAGTAGAAAAATGAGCCAGGTGTTGTGGTGGGTGCCTGTAGTCCCAGTGATATGGGAGGCAGAGGCAGGAGCATCACTTGAGCCCAGGAGTTTGAATTTGCTGTGAGTTAGGCTGACACCAGGGCACTGTAGCCTAGGCAACAAAGGGAGAGTTTGTCTCAAAAAACAAAACAAACAAACAAACAAAAAACCAAACACAAACAGAAACAAAATAAAAATACACAGGGTTAGCAAAGTTTCTCCTGGGTCACATCAGATGACAGGAAACTTCAATCATGGCTCAGCACCCACAGCTCAGGGGTTAGGGCACTGGCCCCATGAACCAGGACTGGTGGGTTCCAACCCTACCAGGGCCTGCTAAACAATGACAACAATAACAAAAAAATAGCCAGGTGTTGTTGTGGGCACCTGTTGTCCTGGCTATTTGGGAGGCTGAGGCAAGAGAATTGCGTAAGCCCAAGAGTTTGAGGTTGCTGTGAGCTGTAACGCCACAGCACTCTACCGAGGGAGATATAGTGAGACTCTGTCTCAAAAAAAAAGAAAGAAAGAAAAGAAAACTTTAATCATTACTTTCCACAGTAACTTGTTAAAATGATAATTTATCTAAAGCAATGAAACAGCTATAGTGGTAATAGAAAAGTAACTGAATTTTATTAAACCCAATACACTCTTTTTTGTCCTTAAGAGTCAGGTCCTTGACAATATAAAATTCAAAGAAAACATTCTTTGTATGTGACTTTTTCTTGGTTTTCAAAATCTTAATAGTGAAAACTTTACTACAGGTTTCCTTCCAATCTTAAGAGAAAACTTCATTTTTCCCCTATAGGGAAGAGAAACCTACGTGTTTTTATTTTCTTCCACACCTACCAACTTACTTTAGCTGTAATTTCCTTGAGCCTCATGCTCATCTTTCAGCTGCTGGGCTCAGGGCCACGGTCCCTGACTGCCCACAGGTATGGCAGTGTTGGTCTTTCTTATTACTCAAAAGAGGAGCACCTTTTCTAATTCACACAATGATGCCGTAGACACTAACAATTGCCTTTATGCTTTAATTCTATGTCATAAGATTCAATTTTTGGTTGATATTTCTCCTTTAATTCAAACATCATTTAAGATAAATTTTTAATCTCCAGGACAAGGGAATTTTTTCTGCTAATTTCTAGCTTTATTGCTTTGTACTCAGAAAATATTTGTAATATTTCTACCTTTTGAAGTTGATTGATATTTTCTTCATGGCTTTATAGATTATCAATCTTCATGTATATTCCATTGATACTTAAAAAGAAAATATGTAATGTTCATTCTTCTTATGCTTGCAACTTTTTGATACTGTTGGACAGAAATCTAATAATACCCATGTCTTGATTTTTTTAATGAAAGAGTGAGCCCCTGTCTCTACCAAAAAAGGAAAAACTAGCCAGGGCTCGGCGCCTGTAGCACAGTGGTTATGGCGCCAGCCACATGCACCGAGGGTGGCAGGTTCGAACCTGGCCCGGCCCTGCTAAACAACAATGACAACTTCAAGAAAAAAATAGCCGGGCGTTGTGGTGGGCACCTGTAGTCCCAGCTGCTTGGGAGGCTGAGGCAAGAGAATTGCTTAAGCCCAGGAGTTTGAGGTTGCTGTGAGCCATGACACCACAGCACTCTACCAAGGGTGACATAATGAGACTCTGTCTCACAAAACAAAACAAAAACTAGCCAGACATTTTTGTTGTGGGTGTCTGCAGTTCCAACTTGAGAAGTGGAGGCAGGAGGATCACTTGAACCCAGGAGTCTGAAGTTGCTGTGAACTATGATGACGATATGGCACTCTGGCATTCTAGCACTCTACCCAGGGCGACAGGATGAGATTCTGTCAAAAAAAGAAGAATAGTAATAATCACATATATAGAAATTCAGAGATAAAAATCTCTTTTTTTTTTTTTTTTTCTTTTTTAAGAGATGGGGTCTTACTGTCTTACCCAGGCTGGAGTACAATACCACGATCATCACTCACTGCAGCCTTGAACTCCTAGGCTCAAACAATCCTCCCTCCTCAGCCTCCTGAGTAGCTGGGACGTTAGGCACACCTTACCATGTCTGGCTAATTTTTAAATTTTTTTTGTAGAGACAGGATTTCACTCTGCTGCTAAAGGCTTGTCTGGAACTCCTTGCCTCAAGCTATTCTCCTGCCTTGGCCTCCTAAAGTGCTGGGATTATAGGCATGAGCCACTGTGCCTGGCCAAAATCCTTTTTATAAGCATGGGAATAATTTTTTTTAACTTTTTATTTTGAAAAAAGTTTAGACTTAAAAAAAAGCTACAAAAATTGTACATAGAGTTCCCTTCACTTAGCATCCCTTAATGTTAACATCTTATATAATCATAGTACAATTTTCAAAACTAACATTGGTACAATACTTCGAACTAAACTGTTCGAACAGATTACTGGGATTTCACCAGTTTTCCCAACTAATATTCTCTTTCTGTTTCAGGATTCCCCTCTGCATTTAGTTGTCATGTGTATTTTCTTCTGTGACAGAGTTCAGCCTCTCCCTATTTTTCATGACATTTCTGAAGAGCATTCATTCCTCAGTTATTTTGTAGAATTTCAATTTTCAGACTATTTCTCCTCTAGACCAGCTAGAAAAAAGTATACTACTACATCTAAAATTATCACCCAGATAATTTTCTTAAAATCACACCCTCATACAATCCCTTGTAAATATAAAGACTCTAATCCTTAAATAGTCATCACCACTCAGCTACTATTCTTTGGTTTTAAAAGCCATGCATGAGCTGGGCAATGTGGTTTATGCCTGTAATCCTAGTACTCAGTGAGGCCGAGGTGAGTGGATTGCCTGAGCTCACGAGTTCGAGAACAGCCTGAGCCAGAGCAATACCTCATTTCTAAAAATAGCTGGGCATTGTGACAGGTACCTGTAGTCCCAGCAAGAGAATCGCTTAAGCCCAAGAATTTGAGATTGCTGTGAGGTGTGAAGCCATGGCACTCTACCGAAGACAACAAAGTGACAAAGTGAGACTGTCTCAAAAAAAATAAAAAATAAAAGTCATGCATGGTGGCACATACCAGTAAGTCCCAGCTACTTGGGAGGCTGAAGCAGGAGGATCACTTGAGCCCAGTAATTCTGAGCTATAATGCACTATGCCTTGGGTGGCCTCACTAAGTTTGGCATCAATATCGTGACCTCCTAAGAGTGGAGGATCACCAGATTACCTAAGAAGAGGGTCAACCCAGGTCAGAAACAGAGTCTTGTGCTGATAGTAGTAAAATGGTGCCTGTGAATAGGCACAGCACATCAGCCTGGTGACATAGCCAGACCTATCTCTTAAAACAAAACAAGAAACAAACAAGCAGGCTCGGTGCCTGTGGCTCAAGTGGCTAAGGGGCCAGCCACGTACACCTGAGCTGGCGGGTTCGAATCCAGCCCGGCCCGCCAAACAACAATGATGGCTGCAACCAAAAAATAGCTGGGCATTGTGGTGAGCACCTGTAGTCCCAGCTACTTGGGAGGCTGAGGCAGGAGAATCACTTAAGCCCAGGAGTTGGAGGTTGCTGTGAGCTGTGATGCCACGGCACTACCCAGGGCAACAGCTTGAGGCTCTGTCTCAAAAAAAAAAAAAAAAAAAAAAAAAAAAATATATATATATATATATATATATATATATATATAATTGCATAAAATAAAAATATTTTTACTGTGACAAAAATCTTCTGTCACATTAAAATTATTCATACATATTTTTGACCAAGAAAATAAATTATAGTGTTTGATTATAACCTAAAGAATAAAATAAATTTCTATGAACCCATGCTTTTATAAACACATAGTGAATAAATAAATGAAGGAAAAGAGTCCTTCTTTACCAAATAATTTCAATTAGTAAATATAAAAGGAATGAGAAAAACAGAAAACCACCACTAGAACACCATGTAACAACTATTATAGGCAAGATCCACCTATGGGTACTAAAATTAGTAGATAAAATTCTAGAACTAACAGGATATTTGCATAGTCTCAAAGTATCTCCCCAAGAGATTTGTTAATTACAAAGGGAAAGATAGTAACTTTATAGGGCATATATCCAGTAGATAACCTCTTAATGGAGTGATCAAGGTTAACATCACCAGAAATATTATAAGACCTATGGACATCACGTGTACCCTTTGATACCCTGAGAAAGACATATTACTTCTATTGGCATTCTTGCCCAAAATAGATAACCTCAACCTAACAATAATTAGAAGTTAGATAAGACTGTGTCTTGGACACAGTCATACATGTAATCCTAGCACTTGGGAGGATTGCTTGAACAAGAAAGAGATCCCATCTCTACTAAAAATAGAAAAATTAGCTGGGGCTGGGCGCCATGGCTCATTCCTGTAATCCCAGCACTCTGGGAGGCCCAGGCGGGTAGATTGCCTGAGCTCACAAGTTTGAGACCAGCTTGAGCAAGAGCGAGACCACATCTCTAAAAATAGCCAGGTGTTGTGGCAGGTGCCTATAGTCCCAGCTACTTGGGTGGCTGAGGCAAAAGAATCCCTTGAGCCCAAGAGATTGAGGTTGCCAGGGAGACTGTGTCTCAATAGGAAAAAAAAAAAAAAATAGATTGGGCGGCACCTGTGGCTCAAAGGAGTAGGGCGCCAGCCCCATATACTGGAGGTGGTGGGTTCAAACCCGGCCCTGGCCAAAAAAAAGAAAAACTGAAAAAAAATAAATAAATAAAAATAGATAAATACAAACTGAGACAACTTCTACCATTCTGTTTTAGGCACGATATAGGAAGCATCTATTGGTTTTGCCTGACATACACTGACTCAACAAATGAATAATTTTAATATGATGGAAACTTTTAGTATAATAAAACATTTTTATTTTATGTAATTATTTAATAGTTTTTTAACCAAAGAATAATAGCTGAAGGCATGTATTCACAAAGAATTCTATAAAGCATATGATTTTAAACACTGTTGTCTGTATGTTGCTTTTAATATAGTAGTGCACTTATATGTAGCCAGTTTAAAGTGGAAATGGTCTGAAAATTGTAATTTGCATTCAAAGAATCAAAACAGAACCTTTTTCTCAGTTGTGCTCTTCCCTTTGACCACCAGGTGGTGGTATGAGCTTCAAAAATCTCTGCAAATGTTCACATTTGTGTGAGCGGAACCTGAGAGATATTCTCATCCACAGCTTTATTTATTTATTTATTTATTTTCTTTTTCCAGAGTTTGGAAGTATAGATTCTAAGAGACTTGCCCAAAGTTACATCTAGTAATAGGATGAGAGCTGGGATTAGAGCTCAAGTTAAAAGTTGAAAGAGACTCAGGTTCTGCAGATCAGGAGGCAGTGGAAGAATTATTAAACACACACCTGCTAAGTGTTACAATAAAAGGAGTACATGGAAGAGCAGATTTTCAACATTAATGGAACTGGCATGTTTTACAAGCACGATGACAAACTTATGTGTAGTATAATACAAATGGCATTTCAACTGACAAAGATGTTGAGATTGGAGGCTCATAAAAACCCAACCCTGAATTTTCCCTAGAAACAACAGTTCAGTATTCACTAATTCAGTATTCAAGGTGACTTTATAGAATACACCTACTGCAAATGATGAGAATCAACTATATAGGAAGGGAATAAATTTAACAGAGAAGTGGCCAGAAGTGGTGACTCACACCAGTAATCCTAGCACTCTGGGAGTTCAAGGCAGGTGGATTGCTTGAGCTCAAAGAGTTCCAGACCAGCATGAGCAAGAGCAAGACCCTGTCTCTAAAAAATAGCCAGGTATTGTGGCAGGTGCCTGTAGTCCCAGTTACTCAGAAGTTTGAAGCAAGAGGATCCCTTGGCCCAGGAGTTTGAGGTTGCCGTGAGATACGATGCCACAGCACTCTACTGAGGGTGACAAGACTCTTCCTCCAAAAAAAAGAAAGGAAAAAAGAAAGATATTGAAGTTTTAACTGAATGCGGAACATCTTATGTTCATGGGTTTGAAAGACTTAATATTGCTAAGATGGCAATATTCCCATTGATTTACAGATTCTACACAGTCCTTGTTAAAAATCCCAGCTGCCTCTTGCAGAAATTAACAAGCTGATCCTAAATTTCAGATGGAAATTTAAGGAATCCCGGGTAATCAAAACAATCTTGGAAAAGAAGAATAAAGTAGAAAGACTCATATTACCTGATTTCCAGACTTACTATAAAGCCACAGTAATCAAGACAGTATGGTATCAGTAAAAGGATAGATATATAAATTAATGGAACAAAATACAGAGCTCAGAAATAGACTCCACAAATATAGTCAACTGATTTTTATCAAGGAAACAAAGACAATCCAATGGAAAAGATAGTCTTTTCAACAAATGTTGCTAAATAAATGGAACATCTACATGCAAAAACAATTAACTTTGTTACATAAGTAGATCATAAATAGATCATAGACTTAAATGTAAAATACAAAACTATAGGCAGGCATGGTGGCTCATGCCTGTAATCCTAGCACTCTGGGAGGCCAAGGCAGGTGGATTGCTTTGAGCTCGTAAGTTTAAGACCATCTTGAGCAAAAGCAAGACTCCATCTCTACTAAAAATAGAAAAACTGAGGCAAGAGGATCACTTGAGCCTGAGTTGGAGGTTGCTGTGAGCGATGACATCACAGTACTCTACAGAGAGCGAAAGGTGCAACTCTGTCTTAAAAATAAAAAGAAAAAAATATACAAAACTATAAAATTTCTAGAAAAGTCCAGGTGTGGTGGCTCGTATCCATTAATTTCAGTACTTTGGGAGGCCAAGGCAAGAGGATCACTTGAAGCCAGGAGTTTGAGAACAGCCTGCACAACATAGAGAGATTCTGTATCTATCTTTTTTAAATTTCAGATCAATATAGGGTTACATATGATTTGGTTGCATAGTTTGCTTTTGTCAGGTTAAAGTCTAGGTTGTAGGTGTGCCTTCACCCAGGAAATATGGATGAGAATTTACCCAGCCCCTTCCTCTTGTCCCTTACTTGAAATTAATTAAGGCGGTGCCCATAGCTCAGTGGGTTGGGTGCTGGCCACATACACAGAGGCTGGCTGTTCAACCTGAGGCCAGCTAAAACAACAATGACAACTGCAACAACAACAAAAATAGCTGGGTGTTGTGGTGGGCACTTGTAGTCCCAGCTCCTTGGGAGACTGAGGCAAGAGAGTTGCTTAAGCCCAAGAGTCTGAGGTTGATGTAAGCTATGATGCCACAGGACCCTACCCAGGACGACAGCTTGAGACTCTGTCTCAAAAAAAAAAAAAAAGAAAAGAAATTGAATTTTTCTCTCACATGAGCATGTATGTAGTTGTTAATTTACTGGTTTTAATTAAGTACTGAATCTACTGGATCTTTTTAAAGTTTCTAGAAGAAAACACAGGAGAAAGTGTATGTGACCCTGGACTTGGCAATAAGTGTTTTATTTTTTATTTTTTTACAGACAGAGTCTCACTTTGTCGCCCTCAGTACAGTGCCATGGCATCACGGCTCACAGCAACCACTAGCTCTTGGATTTAGGCGATTCTCTTGCCTCAGCCTCCTGAGTAGCTGGGACCACAGGCTCCCGCCACAAACGCCCAGCTAGCAATAAGTTTTTATTCTAGATTTAATACCAAAAGCATAATGAAAGCAAAATTTTGGTAAACTGGATTTTTCCAAAATTAAAAACTTTTACTTGTGAAAGACACTGTGAAGTGAACAAAGTGACAAGCCACAGATTGGGAGAAAACATTTGCAAATCACACTGTGATAAAACACATATTTAAAATACATAAAGTGGCCGGGCATGGTGGCTCACGCCTATATTCCTAGCACTTGGGAGGCCCAGGTGGGTGGATTGCCTGAGCTCACAGTTTGAAGACTAGCCTGAGCCAGAATGAGACCTCATCTCAAAAAATAGCCAGGTATTGTAGCATGCGCTTGTAGTCCCAGTTACTTGGGAGGCTGAGGCAGAGAATAGCTTAAGTCCAAGAGTTTGAGGTTGCTTGTGAGCTGTGATGACACTACACTCTACCCAGGGCGACAAAGTGAGACTCTGTCTCAAAAAAAACAAAAGACATTGCTGTAATAATCAAAATTTGAACAGTGTATAGATTGAAACCCAGGCATGAGGCTTTGAAAGGTACTCACCCATCCCACTAGTAGGCAGGCAGGAGTACCCTTTAAAGCCCTCAGTGGATTTCATGTGCAGCCTGGGGTGAGAACCATAGAGCTCCTCCCCTGGTCTTCACTATTGGCCCAATGAGACCAGGCAGCTTCTAACTCCTGCAATAAAGTGTCTCAGGATCGTTGGGAAGCTCTGAAGACAGATTAGGAAGATGACACGCTATATAAACCTAATATTGGCTGGTGACTTATAGTCCCAGCTACTTGGGAGGCTGAGCCAGGAAGACACTTCAGATCTTCAGTACTGAGATGAAGAATAAGATGAAGGCTCACATTGTGGCAGAAGAGGTGGTTTTCTGGAAATGGGTTTCTGTGCACACAGTTGCCTTAGTGACTGAGACCACAGTCTACCACTGGAGCATGGAGGGCGACACCCAGTCCGTGAAGATGTTTGAGAGACATGCCAGCCTGGCCGGGAGCCAGGTGATCAACTACTGGACTGATGAGAGCTACAAGTGGCTGCTGCTCATGGGCCTCTCGGCACAGGGTCTTGCCTTGTTGCCCCAACTAGAGTACAGTGGCATCATAATAGCTCACAACAGCCTCAAACTCCTAAGTTCAAGTGATCTTCCTGCCTGAGCCTCCCTACTAGCTAGGATTACAGGCATGCACCACCATGCCTGGCTAATTTTTTCTATTTTTTGGTAGAGAAGGGGTCTTAGGCTGTTCTCAAACTTCTGATCTTAAGTAGTCCTCACACCTCAGCCTCCTAAGTACTAGAATTACAGTTGTGAGTCATGATACCAGGCCCAAGGTTACATTTAAAGACTTTAAATCAGCTGTTTAAAGTATGTTCAAAGAACTAATGAAAACCATCTCTAACGAACTGAAGAGAAATATGAGTGGTATCTCTCACCAAACACGTAACATCAATAAAGATTAGGAAATATTAAAAGAATAACAGCCTCAGAGATGTATGGGATACTGTGTACAACAAGCTCAACAGGGGGAAGGCCCAGAAAGAACAGTTGAAGAAACAATGGCCCCAGCTCTCCAAATTTGATGAAAAATATTAATCTGCACAACTAGGAATCTCAAAGAGATCCACATCTAGACAGTACAATGACCAAACTATCAAAGGACAATCTTGAAAGCAGTGACAAGCAACTCAATATGTAAAAGAGACCCTAAGTAAACCCCCTGAGGCCTCCTCAGAAGGCAGTGAGATGCATATTCAGAGTGAGAAGCGACTGATGGCGTGAGAGACCCTCAGTAAGCCCCCCGAGGCCTCCTCAGAAGGCAGTGAGATGCGTGTTCAGAGTGAGAAGCGACTGATGGCGTGAGAGACCCTCAGTAAGCCCCCTGAGGCCTCCTCAGAAGGCAGTGAGATGCATATTCAGAGTGAGAAGCGACTGATGGCCTGAGAGACCCTCAGTAAGCCCCCCGAGGCCTCCTCAGAAGGCAGTGAGATGCATATTCAGAGTGAGAAGTGACTGATGGCATGAGAGACCCTCAGTAAGCCCCCTGCGTCTCCTCAGAAGGCAGTGAGATGCTTCACAGTTCTGAATGAAAAATAGATAGGAACTTTACCCTAAAACCACCAAAAGAATCCTTCAGAAAATACCTTTTGTCATTAAAGCGTTCAAAAAAAAAAAAACAACAACAACCCTATATTGGCATGCTTTTATGGTAATTGATAAGACTAATGATAATGTAACTGCATTAAAAGGACTACAGAGGACTTGAATGAAGTAATCTTCCTTCCTAATCACAATGACGTTTCTTGTTCATCAATTGCGCCTTGTTTCTCAATTTCTAAAGACAAGCTTTAATGCTAAAGTAAAAAGGGCACACAATGAAATCAATACAATAATAAGGTTAAGAACCAAAGTAGCTTGTCTCTAGGTATCAGATTTCAGTTCTTTTGACTGTCAGGACTTGGAGCCCTTTCATCCTTTATCTCCTCTGCGCCCAGAAGGTGGACCTTTTCACCTCCTCAAAGATGTTTCACTGTTTACATAGGCTGAAACAGCTAAGAAATAAAAACCAAACGCAGTGGCTCTTTTTGCTCAGAACTTCACAAAATTCCTATTAAAGACTTCCTTGCTGGTAAATCCAAAGGACAACAGTCCATCTTTATTGACTGTCCTCAGTAGTGTTTCACACTCCTGACCATTCCAGATAAGCACACCCAGAACAAGTTTTGAAGTCAGCCTGAGTTCAAATCCTTTACCTGATCTCACAGAGCCTCATGGGGATTAGGACAATAAGTACTTTATGGGACAGACTATTTTAAGTGCTAAGTACAGTGTCTGACATTTAATAAGCAATCAATGAATTATAACTTTAAAAAATTTTTTTCTCAGGTGGTCCCTGTGGCTCAAAGGAATTGGGCACCATCCCCATATACCAGAGGTGGTGGTTTCAAACCTGACACTGGCCAAAAACTGCAAAAAAAAAAAAATTTTTTTTTTTCTCAGGCTGGGTGTGGTGGGTCATGCCTGTAATTCTTGCCCTCTGGGAGGGTGAAGTGGGAGGATCACTTCAGCTCAGGAGTTGAAGATCAGCCTGAGCAAGAGTGAGACCCCATTTCTACTAAAAATGAAAAACTGAGGCAAGAGGATCACTTGAGCCCTGAAGTTTGAGGTTGCTGTGAGCTGTGATGCTATGGCACTCTACCCAGGGTGACAGAGTGAGATTCTGTCTCTCAAAAAAAAAAAAAAAAAAGTTTTATCATTTTAGTTCTTATATATTTAGGACTTCAGTCTACTGTGAGTTAATTTTTGTACATGGTGTGAAGTGAAAGTCCAAATTCATTCTTTTGCCTGTGCATAATCAGTTGTCTTAGTACCTTTTGTTTAAAACACTGTTGTTCACCCATTGAATGATCTTAGCACTCTTACAAGTATCAACTGACCACAGACCTGGGGTCTATTTTATTCTCTTCCTTTGGTCTATATGGCATTCCTTACATTAGTAACACATTGTCTTTTTTTTTTTTTTTTTTTTTTTTTGAGACAGAATCTCAAGCTGTCGCCCTGGGTAGAGTGCAGTGATGTCACAGCTCACAGCAACCTCAAACTCCTGGGTTCAAGCAATCCTGCCTCTTCCTCCCAAGTAGGTGGGACCACAGGCACCCACCACAGCACTCAGCTCATTTTTCTATTTTTATTTTTTTTATTTTTATTTTTTATTAAATCATGGCTGTGTACATTGATATGATCATGGGGCATCATACACTCTATTTTTAGTATAGACAGAATTTCATTCTTGCCCAGGCTTATCTCAAACTCAGCTCCTCAGAGCTCTGGGATTACAGGTGTGAGCCATTGCACGGGGCCAGAATTACATGTTTGTTTGTTTTTTGAGACAGAGTCTCAAACTGTCACTGGGGGTAGAATGCTATGGTGTCACAGCTCACAGCAACCTCAAACTCTTGGGCTTAAGTGAGTCTCTTGCCTCAGTCTCCCAAGTAGCTGGGACTACAGGCACCAGCCACAATGCCCAGCTATTTTTTTTTTTTTTTTTTTTGGTTGTGGTTGTCATTGTTGTTTGGTGGGCCCGGGCTGGATTCAAACCCAACAGCTCTGGTATATGTGGCTGGCACCCTAGCTGCTTGAGCTACAGGTGCTGAGCCAACATTACATGTTTTTTTGATGAGAAATTAACTGTTAATCTTATTGAGGATCCTATATGTTCAGTCATTTTTATGTTGCGGCTTTCAAGATTCTGTCTTTGTTTTTGTCTTTCAGCAGTTTGATTATGACGTGTCTAGATATGGATCTCTTTCAGTTTATCCTACCTGCAGTATAATGAGCTTCTTAAACATGCAGATTAATATTTTTCATCACATTCAGGAAGTTTTGACCCTTAGTTCTTCAAATATTCTTTGTGCCCTCCTTTCTCTATCCTTTATTCTGGGCTTTTATTGCGTATATTTTAGAATGAAGATAATGTCTCACAGGCGTCTTAATCTCTGCTCATTTTCCTTCGTTCCTTTTTTTGTTCTGTTCCTTGGATTAGATCAGTGATTTTCTTCTTTCTTTCTTTTTTTTTTTTTGAGACAGAGTCTCACTTTGTTGCCCTCTGTAGAGTACTGTAGCATCACAGCTCACAGCAACCTCCAACTCTTGGGTTTAGGAGATTCTCTTGCCCCAGCCTTCTGAGTAGCTGAGACTACAGGTATCCGCCACAAGGCCCAGCTATTTTTGGTGCAGTTGTCACTGCTGTTTCAGCTGGCCGGGGCCGGGTTTGAACCTACCACCCTTGGGGTATATGAGGCCAGCACCCTACCTACTACCTACTGAGCCACAGGCACTGCCCTCAATCAGGGATTTTTAACCAGTGTGCTGCTGCATACTGGTGTGCTATGAGAGGATCTTAGGTATGCATGAAAATTTTTAAAAATTAGTAATTAAATTATTTTCAAAAGAAGTTCAAAGCACAGTAAGTATTTTTTTATTCTTTTTTTGATCAACATAATTTAAGTGTGCCATGGAAGTTTAATTATAGGGCCAAGTGTCCCAAGAGATAAATAAGGTTGAAATACACTGGATTAGATACTCTCAATTATCTTCAAATTCTCGGATCCTTTTTCTGCCTTTCTCTGTTACTTGTCTGTTTCCCCTATTAGAATGTAAGTTCTAAAAAGACAAGAGTTCTGTTTCCTTCATAACATGAAGTGTCAAAACTTCATAACTTTTTGGGGAATAAATGAATATAAGAAAGAAGTTGTGACTTTCCCTGATAAGGTTTACTGATGACACTATCCCAAGATGCAAATAAAAGATTGATACAGTTTTAGATAGCTGCAGTGACCACCTAGGACTGGTGATAGGACTATCTACAGACACAAATTCACTTCAACACATCAATTCCATCAAGACAACAGATGGGAGTGGCACCTGTGGCTCAAAGGGGTAGGGCACCGGCCCCATATGCCAGAGGTGGCAGGTTCAAAGCCAGCCCCAGCCAGAAACTGCATTAAAAAAAAAAAAGACATTGTCGGGCTATCCAGCAGGTCCAGAAGAGGGGAGAGCAGGGCCAGCCTGACTCTATCCCCAGGGCTGAGCGGGATGGTGAGCCCCGCAGCCCGAACAGGAACACACGGAGCTGGTAGTCTGTCTAAGCAGGAACTCAACTTTATCGTATCAAGCAGCCACCTATATAGAGCGTGGGGGAGGGGTGGGGAAAGGAGGTGGGGGATGAAGTGGTGTGATGGGTGGTAACAGGGTTGGGCCAATGGCATGGTACCACCTCGGCTGTATCCAGGTAGAGGCAGTTTCAGGCCGGGTTTTGCTGAGTCATTGCTATGCGGAAGTAGCTGGATGGATTTACTTCTAGTTAGGCTCAGGAAGTTGCACTAGGCCTCAGGCACATGGCAGGGCCCAACATAGGTCCTTGAGGTCTGATCTCTCCTGAGTTTTGGGAGATTGTCTAGCAGACACCTGAGGTGGTCTTATCTACACCGCTGAGTGCACAACAGCCTCCAACTTCCAGGGCAACCTCCAGGGCACGTCCTCTGGGAATACAGGCTCCAAACTGCCACAGGGCAGCTCAGGTAGGTGCAAAAGCTTCCAGTGACATGGGATATGCAGAAATGTCCTGCATTTCTGCTCAGGACGGTAATTCCAGTTGGGCTCAAACAAGCTAAGTCAAGTGCAGGGAGTGGGACACGGGAGATCCCTGTACCAGCACCAGGGCTGACCACTCCAGGGGTGCACAAGCCTTGCTTTCTGCTCCTCTCCAGTTGTTTTTTTTTTTTTTTTTTTTTTTTTTAGAGAGAGAATCTCACTGTGTTGCCCTTGGTAGAGTGCTGTGGCATCACAGCTCACAGCAACCTCCAGCTCTTGGGTTTAGGCGATTCTCTTGCCTTAGCCTCCCAAGTAGCTGGGACTACAGGCGCCTGACACAATGCCTGGCTATTTTTGTTGTTGTTGTTTTTGTTGTTGCAGTTCAGTCGGGGCCAGGTTTGAACCCGCCACCCTTGGTATATGGGGCCAGCGCCCTACTCACTGAGCCACAGGTGCCACCCTCCTCTCCAGTTCTTGATTCTTCCTGCAGCCCTGGCTTAAGGGCTTGGAGATGGGTGAGGTCTGGCTTAGGAAAACAGAGGATTCTGTTAATCACCTCTCTTCTCTTTTCCTTTTCTGCTAGACATGTTTGTTTGTTTGTAAATCATACCATCCCTGTAAGTACAGAGAATTGCCTAAAACTTAAGTGCTGTTTACTGTCCAATTATCTAATCATCTAGTCCACACCTCTGCAATTACCAACCCAGCAGAAAATAGTGCCTGACCCAGAAGCCCTGTGCCTTTCCACAAGTAGGCTCTAACCCAGTGGGGGCGGCACCTGTGGCTCAGTGAGTAGGGTGCCGGCCCCATATGCCAAGGGTGGCAGGTTCAAACCCAGCCCCAGCCAAACTGCAACAAAAAAATAGCCGGGCCTTGTGGCGGGCGCCTGTAGTTCCAGCTACTCCGGAGGCTGAGGCAAGAGAATCGCTTAAACCCAGGAGCTGGAGGTTGCCGTGAGATGTGTGATGTCACGGCACTCTACCAAAGGGCCATAAACTGAGACTCTGTCCCTATTAAAAAAAAAAAAAAAAAAAAAAAAGAATCTAACCCAGCGGTTCTCAACCTGTGGATCGCAACTCATAGGAACTGTATTAAAGGGGCGCGCGGCATTAGGCAGGTTGAGAACCACTGATCTAACCCTTCCCACACTGGTGTCCACTAAGCTAACTCCTTTCCATATTCCTGATTACTGTCCTCCCATTCTTCCTCTTTTGTTCCTTTTGGCCTAACTCTTCTTAATGTTCCAACTTCCTCCCTCTGCTCATTTCTCTCTGTGAAGTTCCTTTTGTAAAATTCATCCCTTTCCATGCTGTACTCATTGAAAGGAAGTCTCTCCATGCAGCCCCTAATTAAACACTTAAGAGTAGAATTTTGTGGAAACAGACTTATGTTACTCCACATTCTCAACAGCACTTGGTATTATCAGTTTTTTATATTTAGCTATTCTAAGAGGTGTATTATAGTATCTTGTTGCTTTTATTTGCATTTTCCTAGCGAAAAATGCCACTGGCTAGAAGTGCCTGTGGCTAAGTAGGGCGCCCACCCCATATACCGAGGTAGTTTGAACCTGGCCCCCGGCAAACTGCAATAAAAAAATAGCTGGATGTTGTGGCGTGCCTCCCAGCTACTGAGACAAGAAAATTGCCTAAGACCAGGAGTTGGAGGTTGCTGTGAACTGTGTGACGCCACTGGCACTCTATCCAGGGCCATAAAGTGAGACTGTCTCTACCAAAAAAAAAAAAAATGCCACTGGCTATCTTTTGTATACTTATTGCCATTTGTAAATCTTCTTTGGTGATGAAAGAAAGCACCTAAAAACAAGACCAGAGCACAGAAGTTCAGGCCAGGTTTATTTAAAGGGACAGTGACCTACCTGGGTGGTGCAGAGGACATTTACATCCAGGGATAGAGACCCCTTTAATATGGGGGTGGGAATGGGGGTGGGCAAATTCCTCAGTTTGCCTGAGGCTTTGCTGAGTTAGGGTTCTTTGGCTCAAATTTCTTGGGCTAACTAGGTGGGGCTAACTGCATCCTTTGTTTCCTTTGTCTTAGGAGGAGAGGAGGCTAGTGAGGAGAAGGGGAAAGGGTTCGTGTGTACCTGCATTAGGGCCCCCAAGAGGTAAAGCATCTGTTCAGCCTTTGGACCATTTTTTAATTGTTTTTTTTTTTTTTTTTTTATTGTTAAGTTTTACAGCGTCTTTGTATAATTATAAGTCCCTTAGCAGACAATGTGATTTGCAAATATTTTCTCTTAGTCTGTGGCCTGACCTCTTTTACCGACATAACAGCATATTAATACATAGAGATATTTTTCTGGGGAAAGAAAGGAAAAATTACTAACTGTGATGGTTTCTGGGTAGAGGATGTGGGTGATTGGGGCTTCAGGAATACGAAGAGAATGACTTCATTATCTTTATATATCCTTGAGTATCTTTTAAATTTTTTTATTTTATTAAAAATTTTTTAATTAATAAGACATTATATATATTTATCATGTACAACATGTTATTTTGAAATATGTATATATTATAGAAAGGTTAAATGAAGCCGATTAACAGGCATTACCTCACATACTTAACATTTTTTGTATTTTAAATTTTCCTATGCAGTATAAATTAAGTTTTCAAAAATAAATTACATTAAAATCCCTTACACTGGTAAAACACTTGGTAGATAGTATCTGTTAGGGACCTAAATAATTCCCCCATCTCCCCTCCCAGAACAAAAGGCCTACCTGGTACTGCCCCAAAGTTCTGCTGGGAAGACCCTAGCCCACTGAACACTCCCAGCAACCTGTGGAATCTTCGTCCTCCCTATGCCCAGTATAAAAACAAGCCCCAAACCATCCTCATTGCAGTGCCATCTTTGGCAGACAGAGCGTAGTCCCCTTTCATTTTGGAGGGGGCAGAGTCTCACTTTGTGGACCTTGGAAGAGTGCCATGGCATCATAGCTCACAGAAACCTCAAACTCTTGGGCTCCAAGCAATCCTCTTACCTTAGCTTCCTGAATAGCTGGGACTACAGATGTCTGCCACAATACCCAGCTATTTTTAGAGATGTCTTGCTCTTGCTCAAGCTGGTCTTGAACACCTGAGCTCAAGCAATCCACCCACCTTGGCCTCCCAAAGTGCTAGGATTAAGAAAGGAAACGCAGGAGAAGTAAGGTCTGAGAGAACAAAGTCTTCTCATAGAAGCCCCAAGGATACACCAACAAAGTGCTCCTCATGCTGACTCAGCTCTTAGGAATCTGTAGAAACAACTTCTTAGAACCTGAAAACAGCCCAAGCCCGCCTTCTCCAGCTGGATATAAACTGACCAATAAGAAGGGTAACCATGGACAAACAACCTTTGACTGGAGATAAAAAGGAAAAGACAGACCAGTCAGGGAGCATGGCCATTTTTGGACTTTAGTTTGCTGTGGCTCCACTGGCTGAAATAAAGCCCTTCCTCTTTTAAGCATGGATGTTTGGGCACTTCTTTCTCTCCATCGGCCCTCGTTTTCCTGCAACAAGATTACAGGTGTGAGCCACTGCACCTGGCCAGTACCCTTTCACTAAACTCTCCCTGTCCCCTCTCTGGGTACACTACCAAACCCCTTTCATCTGGTACCAAAAACCCAGGACTAGCGGTTGGCTAGCAGCCTGGCCCAACCACTCCAGTTCCCTCAGAACCTGGTCCGGTGTTGGCCATGTCCAATTCCATTGACTTGCCTGTTGGAGATGGTTTAGATGATTTTGTCCCAGCTGCAATTTGTGGGTGAGTAGGGTTCCTGAGCACCTTCACACAGAACCCCCTTGGCCGGCTCCCTGCCTTCGGGTTCTCACATCTCCTTTGCTCTTGCTTAACCAGGATTTTTGTTTTCATGCCCAGTGCTGAGGCCTGGTTCTTGCCCCCAGAGGGGCAGAAGTCTTTGAGAGACGGGGATGCCTAATTTCTCAGAGAATCTCTTTTGCTTCATTAAACTGGGTTTTAGAGAACAGGGGACACTCTCTTTATCACCCTGGCAGGAGAAGGGCATCTGAGGCATGGGAGTGGGTCCTTCCATACCTTCAACAGAAATACCCTGGGGTGTTTTTTTTGACAATATAAAAAGGCCTCAAAGGGACAATTTGGCCAAAATGCCTCATTTTACTGTAACACAGCTTGGCCTGAGAGCAGTACCTTTGAATTCAATATCTTTTTTTTTTTTTTTTTTTTTTTTTTTTCTGAGAAAGATTCTCACGATTTTGCCCTAGGTAGAGCGTGTGGTCAAAGCTCACAGCAACCTCCAACTCTTGGGCTTAAGTGATTCTCTTGCCTCAGGGGACTACAGGCACCCACCACACCACATGGCTACTTTTTGTTGTTGTTATAGTTGTCATTGTTGTTTAGCTGGCCTGGGCTGGTTTTAAACCTGCTAGCCTCAGTGTATGTGGCTAGCGCCATAACCACTGTGCTATGGGTGCCAAGCCTACTAATTTAAATCTTAATACCGGAGTGGAACAAAGTACTTCCTCTCCCACTTGGCCCTATCTCTCAGTTGACCCCAATATTTGGCATAAACTCCAAAACTTTTAAAAGAAGCCTCAGGCCCCACAAATGGAACCTTTAGACCTGGCCTTTATTGTCCTTTAATAGAGATGGACAAAGGATAGAGCAAAAGAGAAAATAGGACAGCAACCCAGAAGCCAGAAAAGTTTTTAAAATAGTGGCTGCTACTTTAAATCTTCTTAAGAGATAGTCAAAAATCCCAGGCAAGAAGACCACACCCTTCTGCAGGAATGGAGCACTACCTCTCTATGACTCTGGGTCCCTTGAGTAAAATTCCCCAAGAAACATCCTCCACTGGGACCCTCAAACCTTGTCCTCAGTGCAAAACAGAAAGACACTGGAAGTGAGAATGTAGCCTCCTTAGAACAGAAGACTGCATTTGCCTTCTGAAATTAGCGGTCCCCTAAGTCAACAAAAACTGCTTCCATCTGACCAACATGTCAGACTTTGACTTGGACTCAACTTCATCACACCAGAGTGGTCTCAAGTATTAAATCTCTGACAAAAGTAAGCAAATTAATTCTAGTAAATACCACTGCCATGGCCTTTGTACTTCCTAAATTTTAGAAACCTCTATTTCTCTCTCCTATCTCCATCATTAAAATAAAAAAAATAAAAAAAATAAAAAAACAACCACAGTTTCAGTTCACTGGGAGATAAAGTTCTTTTGCTCACCCTTTATTACTTCTCAGTTATCCCCTCCACTAAAAAAAGACCTATAGCTTCCTTTCTCTGTCTTCTGAAAAGCCACAACTTCTTCCTTTTCTTAATAAGCTCTGAGTTTTCAAACTATATACTTTCTGCCTTGTTTCGCCTAAAAGTGTCTACTCCTATATGTCTCTATGTTTACATGTCTATATATGTCATGTGTATGTAATGTTTCACTATCAACGTAAAAGAGCTCTAATTAATTGGCTTAAAGAAAAAGTAAGGGCTTAAAGAAAAAGTAAGTGCTTAAATCAAATATTTTATTAGGAACATGAGAAAGAATTTAAATGCCTTTTAGTTCATGTGACCTTTGTAACCTTTGATAACGAAAACTAGTTTTAAGATCATTATTAAAGTTTAAATGTTTAAGATCATAATTAGGCTAGGCACCTGCAGTTCAGTGGCTAGAGCGCCAGACACATACACTGGAGCTGGTGGGTTCGAATCCAGCCCAGGCCTGCCAAACAACAATGACAACTACAACCATAAAATAGGCTCAGTACCCGTAGCACAGTGGTTACGGCGCCAGCCACATATACCGAAGGTGGTGCATTCAAACCCAACCCAGGCCAGTTAACCAACAATGACAACTGCAACAAAAAATAGCTGGGTGTTGGGGCAGCACTTGTGGCTCAAATGAGTAGGGCACTGGCTGGATATGCCAGCAGTGGTGGGTTCAAACCCAACCCTGGCCAAAAACTGCAAAAAAAAAAAAAAAAAATAGCTGGGTGTTGTGGTGGGCACCTGTAGTCCCAGCTACTTGGGAGGCTGAGGTAAGAGAATTGCTTGAGCCCAAGAGTTTGAGGTTGCTGTGAGCTGTGATGCAACGGCACTCTACCGAGGGCAACATAATGAGACTCTGTCTCAAAAATAAATAAGTAAATAAATAAGATCATAATTAATATATTCGCAAAAGTAGCTACATCTGAGGTAGCCAGGAGAAAAACCAGTCAAAAAGGTTTTCTTTTTTTGTTTTTTTTTAAGACAGAGTCTCAAGCTATTGCCCTGGATAGAATGCTATGGCGTCACAGCTCACAGCAACCTCCAGCTCTTGGGCTTAGGCGATTCTCTTGCCTTAGCCTCCCAAGTAGCTGGGACTACGGGCATCTGCCACAATGCCCAGCTATTTTATTTGTTGCAGTTGTCATTGTTGTTTTAGCTGGCCTGGGCCGGGTTTGAACCCTCCAGCCTCGGTGTATGCAGCTGGAACCCTACCCACTGAGCTATGGATGCCACCAATCAAAAGGTTTTTCTTTGCCTCTTTAAAACTAGGCTGAATAAAAATAATATTAGTAACCAAATATGATTTTATTAAAATTGGTTTTATCATTAATACAACAAAATAATTTAGTTTTCATCTATAGTCATGACCAATGTAAAATCTTTACCATCCACAGATTATTTTAGAGTTTTTCTTTTTCTGTTTTTTTGAGACAGAATCTCATTTTGTCACCCTTGGTAGAGTGCCATGGCGTTACAGCTCACAGCAACCTCCAACCCTTGGGCTTAGGCAATTATCTTACTCAGCCTCCTGAGTAGCTGCGACTACAGGTGCCCACCACAACGCCCAGCTATTTTTTTTGTTGCAGTTTGGCCGGGACCAGGTTCAAACATGTCATGCTCAGTATATGAGCCATAGGTGCCACCACTATTTTAAGTCTTCTCAAACAATAGTTTATAATCAGCTATAGTTTAGAATTTACTTCTTTTAAAAATGTCGTGGTGGGTGGTACATGTAGCTCAGTGGGTAAGGCGCTGGCCACATATACTGAGGGTGGCAGGTTCAAATCCAGCCTGGGCCAGCTAAAACAACAATCACAGGGCAGTGCGTATGGCTCAGTGAGTAGGGCTCCAGCTCCATATACCGAGGGTGGTGGGTTCAAACCTGACCCCAGCCAAACTGCAACAAAAAATAGCCGGGCACTGTGGCGGGCGCCTGTGGTCCCAGCTACTCGGGAGGCTTAGGCCAGAGAATCACCTAAACCCAAGAGCTGGAGGTTGCTGTGAGCTGTGATGCCACAGCAGTCTACCCAGGGCAACAAAGTGAGACTCTATCTCTAAAAAAGAAAGAGGAAAATATAAGGATGGTCAGTCTTTATAGTGAAAAATTATTAAGTCTGGCGGTGCCTGTGTCTCAAAGGAGTAGGGCGCCAACTCCATATACCGGAGGTGGTGGGTTCAAACCCAGCCCCGGCCAAAAACTGCAAAAAAACAAACAAAGAAATTCTTAACTCATAGTCTTTCAGTAAGGCACAAAATCTCTCTGTCTAGTTTCTTTCTCTTGTCCATAGCCCCCCATCCCTATAGATTCCTGTTTTCACAGACCATTCAGGAACCCACTGCAAAAAAGAAAGGTAAATTCTCTTGTCATTTCCCAAACTCCTTTCTCGCTCTCTCTTTTTTTTTTTTTAGAGACAGAGTCTCACTTTGTCACCCTTGGTAGAGTGCCGGGGCATCACAGCTCACAGTAACCTCCAGCTCTTGGACTTAGGCGATTCTCTTGCCTCAGCCTCCCAAGTAGCTGGGACTACAGGCACCAGCCACAACACCTGGCTATTTTTTGTTGCAGTTTGGCCAGGGCTGCGTTTCAACCTGCCACCCTCAGTATATGGGGCCTATGGCCTACTCACTCAGCCACAGGTGCTGCCCAACTCCTTTATCTTTTAAAAGCTGTTCCTTTAAGCTTCAAGTAATTCCTGAACATCCAAAATGGATGAACAGTCATGCCTAAAGATTAGACATACCTGAAAAATACCTGTCTTCAACCTTATCTAAGGAAAACACACAAAACATTTACATTCTCAATAACTTGTGAATTCAGCTATAATTACTCTTTTCTATTTTTCCCCCTTAAATTCAGCTACCCATTCAACCTCAGGACTGACATTCTACCTTTCTTTCTTTAAAATACCACGCCTTTCTCCTGCTTCTTTCTCTCCCTGTCCCCATTTTCTTTTCTCTCACTACCTATTCTCCTCTCTCTCTTATCTCTTCCCTTCACTCTCATTAATGCCTACATCCCAAATTAGAATTCGCCTTCTGCCAAGATGAGCCTACTGTCCAATCTTCACTCCTTCCTTAAATTAAAAACACTACAAAAACTCAAGCCTTTTACCGCTTTATCCCCATACCCACTGACAACCTCACTGACCACCTAACTCAAACCAAGTTCTACCTCTTCCCTAAAACACACTCTGTTAAAGCCCCACCTGTACAACCAGTTACAACTCATAGAAGATCAGGTAGACTCCCAGATATCAGTAGTTCTCCAAAATTGTAGAGGCTAGGATCTGCTCACAGCAGAGGAAGGGGGGCTTTGCACTTTCTTACAGGAGGCATGCTGTTTCTACACTAAGTCTGGTCTGGTCCCAGAGGGCATCATCTGAGTCCAAGAACAAGCCACCTAGCTATGCTCTCAAAATGGGGGATCCTGGTTCAGCAGCCCACAGGGACGTTCGATCTCATCCTTCTTGGACCCCTCACTGCAATCCTCTTATTAATTATTGCCCCTTGTGTCATCCAATTCACATCTTCGTTTATTCAAGACAGGGTAAAACAAGGTGTCAGCCACAGGTGGCACCTCTGGCTCATTGAGTAGGGTGCCAGCCCTGTATACCGAAGGTGGCAGGTTTGAACCCGGCCCTGGCCAAAACTGCAACAAAAAAACAGCCGGGCATTGTGGCGGGCACCTGTGGTCCCAGCACCTCGGGAGGCTGAGGCAAGAGAATCACCTAAGCCCAAGAGTTGGAGGTTGCTGTGAGCTGTGACACCCCAGCACCCTACCAAGGGTGATAAAGTGAGACTCTGTCTCTAAAAAAAAAAAAACACAAAAAAAACAAAAAACCTGCGACTATTGTCAGTCGCAGTTACAAAAAAAAAAAGGTGTCAGTCGTAGTTACAATCCAATTCTTAACTACTCCTCAAACCTTCTCCCAATGTACCCCAAACCCATGCACCCCTACTAACATCTGACCCCTCACAGTAAGGACAACTACACCCCTATCCAGTGACAAGCAGTTCCAAAAGATTGACCTTCATCCCTATCACCCCTTTTAGTAAGAGTTGGGACTGTTACAGGCCTATACCCTTCCCCCTCCTCCCTTCCCAGAACAAAAGGCTCTGCCCCTGAGTTCTGCTGCAAAGATCTTAGCCCACTGAAACCTCCCAGTAACATGTGGAATCTTCTCCCCCTGTGCCCAGTTTAGAAACAAGCCCCCAACCACTCTTGGTGCAGCTGCCACCTTTGCCCAGGAGGGTCTCAGTCCCCTTTCATTAAACTTTGCCTGAACCTCATCTCTGGGTACACCGCCACCCCCCTTTCAGTAACCAGATTATGAGTCAAGACTCAGATTCTGATCTTCTGTTCTAGGACTAAGGATCTTTTCTTTCTTTCTTTTTTTTTTTTTCTGAGACAGAGCCTCAAGCTGTCGCCCTGGGTAGAGTGCTGTGGCATCACAGCTTACAGCAACCTCCAACTCCTGGGCTCAAGTGATTCTCCTGCCTCCGCCTCCCAAGTAGCTGGGACTACAGGCACCAGCCACAACATCCAGCTATTTGTTGGTTGCAGCCGTCATTGTTGTTTGGCAGGCCTGGGCTGGATTCAAACCCGACAGCTCAGGTGTATGTGGCTGGCTCATTAGCCGCTTGAGCCACAGGCGCCGAGCCTAATGATCTTTTCATTAGCTATCTTACTTTAGAATTGTCATTTGTAGAAGAGGAGAGACAGATCAATATGGACAAATTGTCTCACTAAAAACAGCTAAAAATGCTAAGTAAAAGAGAAACATCTTCTTAAAATTATCAAAGATCTGACAAGATAGTAACAAATGACCACACCCCCCATAAGAAAGGAAAGCTACTGTTTGGCTTCTTAGTCCTGAGAAATGGAGAAAAGATTCTATAAATTTAATGGCCCAAAGCCCAGACATTGAGGCTCTCATCTGTGTCCTCTTGGCCTGGAGCTCCTGACTTTGTACCCATCTGTCTTCCCTTTTAAAATGTCAAACATGGCTCTTTTTCTATTATAATGTATATGTATGATATATATAGATATATACACACACATATATATGATATGCAGTACAAACATAAAATGCTAAAAATTATCACTGGCAAATTAAAAATAACCCATAATTATCCCACCAGAGATACTTTGTTGAATTCCTTATAGCAGTGGTTCTCAACTTTCTAATGCCGCAACCCTTTACTACAGTCACAACCCGCAGGTTAAGAACCGCTACCTTTAGTCTATTACTTATCCTCCTGCTGCTGACCAAGGGCTGGATTAATATATCTCTTTTTCTCTCTCCTCTCTTCAGATGCCATTTCCCAAATCAGTTAAGTCTCTCACCTCCTAAGAGGGCTAGTTCTTGCTTTCTCCTCCCTCCTCACGCCTCCCCCCTTCCTTCCCCACACCTCACTCTTAGACAATGACTTTATTTATTTCTTCATTCAAACAGAAAGAAGGGCTCAAGTAAAAAATGCATCATCATCCTTCCACAACCCCCACATTTGCACCTGTCTCCTCTGCCTTCCCAGCAGTGATGATGGTGGTTCCCGATTCTATCTAAGCCACCTTTGCACTGGGGCACAAGATCAGCCCCTCTCTTCCCTTATCAACAGCTCCCATTCTACTGGATTTTCATCCCAGCATGCAAACGTGCTGTAATATTGCCCATTAAAACAAACATAACTAAACTCAACAAATCAAAAAAGAGGCTGGGCATGATGGTTCACACCTAGAATCTCAGCACTTTGGGGAGGAGAGAAGGGAGACTCACTTGAGGCCAGCAATTTGAGAACAGCCTGGGCAGTATAACAAGACCTGTCTCTGCAAGAAATGTTTTTTAAAATTAGCCAGGTATGGTGGTGCATCTGTAGTTCCAGTTACTTGAGAAGGCAAGGTGGGATGATTGCTTGAGCCCAGGAGTTCAAGGTTGCAATGAACTATGATACAACCATTGCTGTCCTCTCTAAGCAACAGAGAAAAGATAATCCACCATTGACCACTTGATCCCCTGCCTCCCTCCAACTACCATCCTGTCTTTGTGATACTCCTTACAGAACAATTCCTCAGTCCATTCTCTTTCCTATCATGTTATCTTCTTATTTTTATCAGATGAACATATGTATATATTAATATTCATTAATACAAAAAGTTGAATAATTCTATAAGCATTCTTATGAACACAGACATCCCCAATCTTCCATGGACCCTGTTCCCTGAACCTCAGAAGCAACTTATTTTACTTCTTTTATCCGATTCTCTAATTGTTACTTCTATGCCTCTAAATAGCATATTTATAGGGCTGCTTCTTTGTATTTCAGTTTTATATATAATGTTTAGTGTAACCTTCTTTCACACACACCCATCCTCCTGATATACTTATTTTATAACTTTCAGTGTAAAGTGATGACACTGTAAATGCAAATCATTACTGGACACCTAGTAGATGATGATTACTTTTCTGTTACTGAATCCATTTTTTAATATTATTGGAGTGAATAAATGTCTTCCTTATTTGCTTAATATCTATAGTATTCATGAAAGCACTCTCAAATTCTCCTCAAGGATCTAAATCTCTATGAATATATTCAGGCATATCTGGATTCTATCAACTTTGGTCTTTTTTTTTTTTTTTTTTTGAGACAATCTTACTATGTCACCCTCAGTAGAGTGCCATGGTGAAACAGCTCACAGCAACCTCAATCTCATGGGCTTAAGCAATTCTCTTGCTTCAGTCTCCCATGTACCTGGGACTACAGGTGCCTGCCACAACTCCCAGCTATTTTTTTGTTGCAGTTGTCACTGTTTAGCAAGCTCAGGCTGGGTTCGAACCCACCAGCCCCAGTGTATGTGGCTGGTGCCCTAACCACCGAGCTACAGGCTCTGAGCCCCAGCTTTGGTCTTTTTGAAGACACCTGCCACCTGTGTCACAGCCCCCATCCTGCCACATAGAGACTGGTGCCTGCACAGCTGAGACACGGCTGACTTCCCAAACTCCTTCTCATTCCGGACAGAACTTTGCCTCTCTCTTGTGCTGGCTGCCCAGTTATGTGGATCCTATAGGTTCCTCTTTTTGTTTTTCTCTATCATTTTGTTTCCTACTAGTGTCCTGAGGAAGGGAAGATGGCAAGAAAAATATAAAAATCTTAAATATCTAAAAATGTCATTAGGCTGGGCGCAGTGTCTCATGCCTGTAATCCCAGCATTGGGAGGCCAGGGCAGGTGGAATACCTGAGCAAGAGTGAGACCCCATCCCTAAAAAATAGCTGGGCATTGTGGCAGGCACCTGTAGTCCCAACTACTTGGGAGGCTGAAGCAAGAGAATCGCTTAAACCCAAGAGTTTGAGATTGCTGTGAGTTGTGATGTCACAGCACTCTACTGAGGATGATATAGTGAGACTGTCTCAAAAATTTTTTTAAATGTTATCATAAAAATAATTTAAAAATTAAAATGCCATTAGAATGCATTAGCACTTACATTTTGACTTTGCATAGAATTCTGTGCTGGAAATTTTTTTTTTTTTTTTTTTGTTTTTGGCCAGGGCCAGGTTTGAACCCACCACCTCCAGTATATGGGGCTGGCACCCTACTCCTTGAGCCACAGGTGCCACCCACAAAAAAAAACTTTTTTTTTTTTCTTTTTTGAGACAGAGTCTTACTATGTCGCCCTCCATAGAGTGAGTGCCGTGGCATGATAGCTCACAACAACCTCAAATTCTTTGGCTTAAGTGATTCTCTTGCCCCAGTCACAGAAGGGAAGGGCCCTGCTGAGCACAGATCTTTAAGAGGAAAGTTGGTCCAGCCCCCACATGTCTCCTTTCTTTTTTTTATGTGTCTGAATTCTGTCCTGAGTCTGCAGTCTGTTTTAGAAATCCCAGGGTCCAAAACTATCCAATTCCTCTAGTACCTCATTGGCCCCAAATCCTCCCTCACTTCTCATTGGACTTGTTCTTCCCAGAGGTGGAAAAGGCAAGGGTCACACTCAGGCTGCCAGTAAGTTAGGGTCAAGGGGCTGGTCCCCGAGACCTGTGGGATCATGTAGACAGGAACCCAGGGGTAGGTCACCCATCCCATAATTCCTCCTATAGCTGCATCTCCTACAGTCTCTGACAGGTCCTGTTTTGTTCTACCCCGGGCAACGATAATGACCAGGGCTCAAATGTGTCTGTCATAGCTTGTAAAGGTGAGAGCCTACGGGCCCTGAAGTGGGAGAGGGTTAGATGGGACACAGCTGGGCTATGGGGATTCTCTGCATTTGGACATTGTGAGCATGTGGTAGGATGCTCAGAGAGTTACCATATATAGTGACTGATATGAATTTGTTCATGATTAACTTGTTCTATAGTGTGAAACATCTGCTTGGTATGGAAATGAGGGATGCAAGATTTGTTCTTAGCCCCAAATTATGACTTCTTAAGAACTGTGATTATTCTTTCACTTTTTTTTTTTTTTTTTTTTTTGAGATTGAGTCTGTCTCACTTTATCACCCTTGATTAGAGTGCCATGGCATCATAGCTGACAGTAACCTCAAACTCTTGGGCTCAAGCAATTCTACCTCAGCCTCCTGAATAGCTGGGACTATAGGCATCACCACAATGCCCAGCTATTTTTTTTTTCTTTTTAGAGATGGGGGTCTCACTTTTGCTCAGGCTGGTCTCGAGCCGGTGAGCTCAGTCAATCCACCCACTTCAGCCTCCCAGAGTGCTAGGATTACAGGCGTGAGCCACTGTACCTGGCCCTGTGATTCCTTCTGAAACAGACACCTGAAGGTGTGTGCATTCCTATTAGGATAATGTGAGGATGTGGGGGACAAGGTCACACCAACCACCAAGACTCCTCCTCACATTGACCTTTATTCCCTTCCTCCCATGAGTAATGTCTTTGTTCCAGCAGAAGTGGGGCTGGGACATCTCCATTCCTGTCTTAACTCCATGTTGCACTGAGCAACTTCTTACTTTCTATGAATCTGGATATCAACTTAGTTTTTTAAATTCTTCCTAAAATGTGGGATTGAGGGGTTAAATAAAGGAGAGGAAGATTCTTTCTTTTTTTTTCTTTTTGCAGTTTTTTGGCCGGGGCTAGGTTTGAACACCTCCGGCATATGGGGCCAGCACCCTACTCCTTTGAGTCATAGGCGCCGCCCAAAAGGAAGATTCTTAAAAATGGGAAAGGAAACAAACAAAAGACCTGGAAACCTTCCAGAATCCACTTTTGCTGTCCTGAATCTTTTGCAGGTGGAGACAGGAGAAGGCTGTGAAGAGCCCAGTATAGAAGAGGCCTGTGCCCAATCAGTATTCGGTTCCTTCTGGGCTTTGACGTAGTCACTTCTTGGCTGAGTTATCTTTGACTTTGTTCCTTCAGTACAGCCTTATCCCATAAGGAACTGTGATCATATGGACTTGAATCTTGCCCAGGTATTATCTTGTCTCCAGGACCATGGGCAAAGGCTTTGTGTGGCCAGGTCATCCTAGATTCAGGCCTGCATCCAGCCCTCAGCCCTCATATTATAAGTGTTTATATATTTTGTTTGATAGAGGACTATGTCTGTTCTTGTCCAAGTTATGGTCTCTTTCTCCTCTGGGTATTCTCCATCTCTTTTTGTCATTTTTCCAAGGCCGAGGGTGGCCCCTGCACACAGGAGTCTCTGTGGTATCAAGAGAAATTTTCAGACCTATCCAGCTCTTATCTTCCAGGGATATTTCCTGGATCATTCTTTCCATCTTTTCTCTTCTTTCTAAAGGAACCAGATTTTAGAATTAAAGAGTAATCTCAGAGTTTATCTTAGGTAAATTTCTGTTAAATTTTTTATCTTTTCTGCACCTCCCTCCACCCCAGCACTTAGCTCCAGATATCTTAGTGCTGGCTTGTTCCAGTCCAAACTCATGGATTTATAAAGCAGAGTCTAATTTGATACACAGTTGGTTGGTCCACAAACCTAAGGTTATTTTTTCTGAAAAGGGAAAATATAGCTGCATCTCCTAATGTCAAGCTGTGGCACGTAAGAGTGTTTTGTATATAAAGGGGAGGAAAGGAGCACTTGAGAGAAAAGTACAGGCTACATCAATGTCAGTGCAAGTTGTTGATTGCTATAGCTGCTACGAAATAGCACTTGGCTACATTAATAAAGATACTCTCATGGGGTGGCATCTGTGGCTCAGTGGGTAGGGCACCCACTCCATATACCGAGGGTGGCGGGTTCAAACCCAGCCCTGGCCAAAGTGCAACAAAAAAATAGCTGGGTGTTGTGGTGGGCGCCTGTAGTCCCAGCTACTGGGGAGGCTGAGGCAAGAGAATTGCCTAAGGCCAGGAATTGGAGGTTGCTGTGAGCTGTGTGATGCCACCACACTCTACTGAGGGCAATGAAGTGAAACTCTGTCTCTACAAAAAAAAAAGATACTCTCATGATAGAGAAGTGCTCTACACTGATCATTCATTTGGCCAGTATTTGTGAGTGCTGGCTATAGGACATGCTATTTTTACATCTGGAAACTAAAAATAGGCAAAAAAAAAAAGGGGGGGGGCAGCGCCTATGGCTCAAAGGGGTAGAGCACTGGTCCCATATGCCAGAGATGGCAGGTTTAAACCCAGCCCTGGCCAAAAACTGTAAAAAAGAAACCACTCACTTCAATCTGGGCAACAGATTGTCTCTTCAATAAAAACAAACAAAAAACCAAAAAACCACTTCTCTCCTATTAGAATTAAAAAGTTCAGATCACTAAGATTTCATAGGTCCCATGTATACACTAAAATTTTACACAGGTGGCGGCAAAGTTGTGTGCAATTTATTTATTTATTTGTTATTTATTTTGAGATAGAGTCTCAAGCTGTCACCCTGGGTAGAGTGCCATAGTGTCATAGCTCACAGAAACCTCCAACTCTTGAGCTCAAACAATCCTCTTGCCTCAGTTTTTTCTATTGTTTTAGTAGAGATGAGGTCTCACTTTTTGTTCATGCTGGTCCTCAACTCATGAGCTCAAGCTATCTACCCACCTCAGCCTCTCATAATGCTAGGATTATAGGTGTGAGCCACCGTGCCCAGCCTGCAGTTTAAAATAGTGTTACACCAACTTTATGGTCACCCTGTATCACTATTTCTTTGCACATGCACATATTTTCTGGGTAGAGTATCTACAGTAGTTAACAGTTCTTATGTGACCTCACACTGTTTAACTCCATCAGGCTGCTATAACAGAATACCATAGCCCAAATGGCTTATAAACAACAGAAATTTCTTTTTTTCTCATAGTTCTGGAGGCTGGGAAGTCCAACATCAAGGCGTTGGCTAATTTGGTGTGTGGTGCTGGCCTAATTCCTGTTTCACAGATTGCTATTTTCTTAAAGTGGCCTCTCCTGGCAGAAAGGCTAAGGGTCTTTTTCGTATGGGTAGTAATTCCATTCACTGGGGTTCCACACTTATGACCTGCTCACCTCCTAAAGGCCCCCCCTCTAAATACCACCACAGTGGACATTAATTTTAAACATGAATTTTGGAAGGGGCAGTGGTGCATAAACATTCAGTCTGTAGCACCCATAAAAGTAAAAAAAAAAAAAAAAAAAGTCCTAGTTTTGTCACCATGTTACTCAAAGTCTGGTGTATGAATAGCTGATAATCAAACTGTTTTAAGCAGACCCAAGGACATGATATAAATGCTCATCTTTTGCTTAGCTGTTATTAGTCTGGAATAAAATCAGGTAGACATGCACTTGCTTACTCTCACTCTGACTTTTTGTATGAATCTCATTTGGGCCTGGTACCAGACAGTTCAGAGACCAACACTGGCTCAAAAACCACACTTTGATTCGCATTGTGCCAAATGAATTTGTATTCTAGCATCTACCCTGGTATCAGGTAAGTAAAAGGAATTAATGAATAGGAATTATTGACTATGGGGATTCCATTTCCAGTAATGTGGTGGGCTAGATTTTAAGGTTGTTTCTTCTACTGAAAATAACTAAAAATAATAGACAAAATATAAAACGCATCAGCCAGGCTTAGTGGCTCACACTTGTAATCCCACCATTTTGGGAGGCCAATGTGGGAGGATCACTTGAGGCCAAGAGTTCAAGGCCTGCTTAAGCAACATAGCAAGACCCCATCTCTGCAAAAATTTAAAACATTAGCTAGGCATGGTTGTATGTGCCTGTAATCCCAGATACTTGAGAAGCTGATGCAGAAGGATTGCTTGAGCCCAGGAGTTCAAGGCTTTAGTGAACTTTACACACACATACACACACACAGCATCCAAAAGCTGAGAAGAACAAGCAAGAGAACAATTTTTGAGGCCAAAATATAAATGTGGGCAGGAATCCAAACAAAAAGTTGCTTTTATCCTGTGTTTATTTGACAAATCTGGAGAAAGCTTTTTTTTTTTTTTTTTTTTTTTTTTAGACAATATTCTTAACTCTATTATTCCAAGCTAGAGTGCCATGTCATCAGCCTAGCTCACAGCAACCTCAAACTCCTGGCCTCAAGCAATCCTCTTGCCTCGAGCAATCCTCTTGCCTCAACTGGGATTACAGGTGCCCACCACAATGCCTACCTAATTTTTTTTTCTATTTTTTGTTTTCTATTTTCTATTTTGAACTCCTGAGCTCAAGGGATCCTCCTGCCTCAGCCTCCTAAGAGTGCTAGGATGACAGGCATGAAGGGAAAAAGTTTGATTTTCCCAGGCTAAAAAGCTCCTTTCTTAGAGCTCACAAGTTGTAATAGAAGATGTCCAGCGCTTGTTCATATAGGAAATATAATAGGAGATACTCCTCTACTCTCCAGAATATCTGGGAAACCAAAGATTCAAATTCTAAAAGGGTGAAACAAACAAACAAACAAAAAATCTATTTTATCCCCCAATACAAGAGTATTCTAAGGAAATTTGCCTTTGAGCCAGCAAAAAAAAAAAAGGAACAAATAACTTCCTGGAAATCTATAACTATCAGCCAGCACTCTTGTAGATTTGTTGTCTAAACTTCCTTTACTATTGTGAATCACAATAGTAAAGCCATGATTTTAGTTATGATTCTACTGCAGTGGGAGAAGAAACCAAAATTCTCTAGAGAAATTTATATTTAACCTATGTGTGAAAGAATGTACATAAATACGTACACAGGAAAGAGGGCAACTCAGAAGAAGAAATGTGTCAGAACAAGTGGAAATAAAAAGATAATATGATTAAGAACCAGAAGAAACAACAGCAAAAAGAAGCTCATAAAACTTCAGTATTGGAATTATGAAGCATACAATACACAACCAAAATAATAATGCTTAAAGGAAAAAAATGACACACTTGAAAATGTATGAAGAACATAGGAAACTGAAAAGTGATCCAGCTGTAGCAAACATAGTTTTTAGGAGTTAAAATTTTAAAATTTGAGTTAAAAACTTACTGCATGGACTTTGGCTTTGGGCACTATATTAATCTGTTAAACCTGCCATAACAAAACAACACACACTGGGTAGATCGAACTTCAAAAATTTATTTCCTCACAGTTCTCAAGGTTAGAAGTCCAAGAGCAAGGTGTCAGAGAATTTAGTTTCTCCTGAGGCCTCTCTCCTTGGATTGCAGGTCACCACTTTCCTTCTGTCCTCACATGACCTTTCCACTGAGCATGCATATCCCTGGCAACTCCACCTCTTCTTATATGGACATCAGTTATACAGGATCAAGGCCCCACCCTTATGACCTCAACTAACCTTGGTTACCCTCTTTAAAGGCCCCTTCTCCAAATATAGTCACACTGGAGGTTAGGAATTTATTATATAAATTTAGGGGGTATGACTCAGTCTATAATAACTGTGTGTAATTTTAGGGGGGTATGACTCAGTCTCTAATAACTACAAATTCAGATAAATATATGAAATAATGTTAATGGTATTCAGGCATCATACAACAGGCTGTACAAAGTTCGTGATCCTTGTGAGAAGGGAAACAAAAGAAGTATGGCTGCAATTGTCTAGCTTCCTTCAGATGCAGGCAGAATGGGGACCAAAGACCCTGTTCTTAGCAAGGGAAAATACCCCCCCCCCCAGAAAAAGGGAAAAACAGAGAAATGAGCTGAGAAAGGCAGAAAAAAAAAAAATTAGTTAACTTTTAAACCACCCACTAAATTTCTTATCTGAGCAGTTTCCTACTTTTCCTAGAAACCTGGCCTGTAGGAAATACAGCTTGCAAACACCCCTGCTGGGTCTGTGAACACTCTGAAGAAACAATGGCTGCAGAGGAAGCTTCGTGCAAAGCAGGAGTAGCAAGATTAACCAGGTCATCTCCTTCCAGTCAACAGTCGAAGCAAATGCCCATTGTGGAGATCTGTATTTGGCCAGGGGAGAGATGAAGGGAACAGCTCGAGCCCTGAAATAGGGGTAAGAGAGCTTATACCCCTTAATCAACTGAAGAAGATGCCTTTGGCTGGAGATCAGAAGAAAATTCTGTCCCACTGATTCTTCAGAGAAGACTGACACCAGTGGCATTTAATCCACAGTGAACTAGTGAGGATTAACTCTCCCCCCCAAGGAATCTGTGTGTGTGATCGCAGACAGGAGGCTGTCCCCACACAAGGCTCAGGTTTTGGATTTCTCAAGGCTGTTCAGACCCTTAAAGTTAATGATTATAGAAACAATAGGAGCTGACATGCTTACTCAGAGAAACTGTTAATGTTTGTGTTCCCTTCCTCAGCTTACCCTCTGGGCTAAATGAACAAACAGCCTTTGATAAAAGCTGGGTGGAACAAATACTTGGGGCTACACTGTGAATCCCACAAGCTAGTGGTAGTCTCCTGTGTTCCTACCTTTGAAAACTCTATTCTATGTGTCCTGTCTCTGTGTCTCTTGTAGCTTCTAACTTTATTTTTCATCAGTAGATCCTGCCAACGCCACAGGTCTTGAAGGACCCTGCCCCCAGGGTGTGACCCGTCATTCCTAGTAAGTTTTCAGGACACAGAATGAGGAGAAGCACTAAAACAGCCCAGCAGTCTCACTAATGAGGGAACAGAGTTGTGAATTGGGAAGGCCAGGACAGCCCAAATATGCAAGGGAATGGCATACAGGGAAGACAGCTGAACAGAAAAAGCAGCGGAAAGCAAACATCACCCTGAACCCCAAACCAAGAAAAGACCCAACAAGAAAAAAAATTATAGACCAATATCACTAATGAATATAGACGCAAAAATATTTAACAAGATCCTGACACTTACTATTTTTAAAAAATCTCCCTTAGCTATGTGTTTTCTCTTTTGCCAATTCTTACTTATTTACATTTGCTATCTTTCCCTTTTTTGTTGATAATGGTAGGTTGTGTCTTGTTTATTTGTTTGATTTGCCTTAAATGTCTGTCTTGTATAAAGCTTATAATTGAGTCTTGATTTGTGAATAAATATGAAAAATCATTATTAAGTGATGTGTTAGCCCTACTTATATTTATTGACATGACTGATCTATTTCATTTCCAATTTGTCAAATGTTTTAATTAAGTAATTTTACTATTCTTTGTTATATGATGTGTATTACTTGCTTTTTTGTTAGCCAGTTATTTATTAATTTATTTGGGAACATTTGTATTTTGTTGTTGATAATGTTTTATATCATATCTTTTCTAAATGCTTTTATTTACCCTTTATTGTCTAGATTGTCAGCTACTAATGATGATGTTTAATGTCTACTTACAATTATGTAATAATGAGCTCATTCAATTTTTCTTTCTCACACTCTTTTCCCATTTAAAAAATTGATTAGCTTTTTATTATCATAACCTATAACAATTGTATTTTATTATTCTATCACAGTTTTCAACTTTAGTCTTGTATTCGTAATTATAAATATTAGAACACTCACAGTTATATTTCTTTTGGTGAAATTTTCTTTGTCATCTCTTGTTTTGATGAAGCTCACACTTTATTAGAATCTTTCATAAAGTTTCAGAAGTACAGGAATCACAAAGCTTGTATGTTGAAATCTCTATTAGTAAAGCTTTGATACTTGAAGGATAGTTTTGCTGGATTTATATTCTTGGACTCTATTTTTCAGATTTAAAAAAGAAATCTCTTCCATCTTTCTTTGTTTTCCATTTTATTTTTGTAAAGTCAGATGCTAGGGTAAACCCCTTGCCATTTTAATTTTTTTGTTTACCCAGGAATCTTTGAAGATATTTTCTTCATCTTTCCCATTTATTTTACTAGCCAATGTGTCGTATTCTATATTTTAAGGTGAATTTTCCAAAGTAGTAAGTAACCACTCTCATTAGAAACCTAGATATCTTATTCTATTTGTGAAATTTTTTGGAGATAATGGTTTTATATTTTAATTTACTTCACCAGATTGTTTTGTTTTCTTGTTCAAGGACTCCAGTCAGATGAATATACTCCCTTGTCTATTTCTATTTTCCCCATTTTCCTTTTTATTCATTATCTTCCTCTGTTTTTAACTTTCCTCAATGCTATCTTGACATTTTCATTGACTCTTTTTCACTGGACACCTTGTGATTTTAATTTTCAATTCTGTAATTATTTTGATTTTGTCATTATTTTTTACTGAATTTAAGCAGATCCCTTTTCATTTCTTCCCTAGTCTTTGTACAAATCTATTCTTAGGTATTAGATTTCAGATTCAAAGTATTTTTTCTGTATATCTAAATGATGGTTACTGTATGTTTGTTCACTTGAGGATGTGATCTTATTATCTTTTCTGCTTTATGGCTGTTATATTGAGAGAGATTTCTCCTTAGTTTAATTATGTGAATTAAATCTCACCTTTCCAAGTTTAAAAAGAAGTTCATATTGATTTATTGAATTATCTTATATTTATTTAATGATGATTTTTAGTTTATAGGACTCTGTTCTATCAGTGGAGTGAAGTCTAAATTCTGTTATGAGTTTTTGGATTTGTTGTGTATTCTTCATTCATTTATTTATATTTGGCTGGGAAGACCCTAAATTTCTCCTTTTTAATGTTTTTCCTTTTCCATTCAATTGCCAAAGACACCGCTCTTCTCCTTTTTGTTGTTATCTTTCTCAAATGTCTTTCAAAGACTGGCAATTTATACCACATATATTTTTTACTCCCTTTCGTATTGTCAATATTTGCACTTAGCAAGACTTTTTCCATGTTTTCTCTGTCAGGCTGACTGCTTTTTCAGGCTATGGTTTAAAAAAAAATATTAGCTCTGTCATTGGTACCACTTTTTCTTCATTCTTACTTTTTTTCAATCTTATAAAAACTGGCTTAAATCACTTATAAGATTGGTTTAATAACTAGGACCAATTATTTATTTTATATATATGTGGCTGGTTAATTTTATCTGGAACTATGAGCAATCTATGTCCCAAGTTATCCTGACAGGATTGCTATGGGGCAGTTCTTTTTTTAAATTTTTTGTTGATAGTCACTCATTTGATGAAATATTGGGAGATGTGGAACTTCAACTGTCTTTAACTTGTTCATTCCAGTAATTATCTTCATTTAGTATTAATTAAATCCTACAATGTTCCAAGTCTTCAATTCTCCCACACCTTCAAACAACTCAGAAAAGTGGTAGTCCTGTGAAAAACTGTATCCACTTGCCCTGAACAAGCAGTCAATCTACAGTGTAATCTTGATCTGCTTCACAATGGTTCACAAGTATTGATTCCTATTGATTTTCATCATACTTCAGTACCATTTTTGTTGACTCTGTATGTGGTAATCCATTTCTCTTATTTATTTTAATATCCACTGTTGCTCTCTCTTATTATAATTGAAAACTCAACACATCAATTTTAGCTCTAACCTTAAATATATTTATTCAGAATATGTATAGAGGGTGGACAAAGTTTGTGTGCAATTTACTATGTTAAACTATTTTAAATTGCACATGAACTATATGTCCACTGTATAAGTTCTAATCTAATTTTCATAAAACAGTTTTGACAAAGGTAAAAACTCAGTGTCAAAGACACAAAAATTAAGACATTTTCACCACTTTTTATTTAGGTATTCTCCACATCTGGTATCTAATGTGAACTCTTTCTGTGAAAGCTCACACTCAGATTCAATGACCATATTCATAAAATACTTTCATTGGACATACACTGATATAATTTTTATGGTCTGCCTCACAAATATGATTTTTCTATCAATTGTTCATGGAGACATGCTTTTTTTAAAACACTAATTTGGACAATTATAAGATTTGAATCTTAGTTCTAGGGAAAGAATATAACTGATTTTACCTTTAAATTGCCAGGAAATGTAAACTATAAGTTCAAACCATATAAAGACAACCTTTTTTTTTATAAACAGCATTACTGAGAAGAAATTTATATCATATAAAAACAGCAATTTAAAGTGTATAATTCAACCACATTTATGGTATTCACACACTCATATAAACATCAATAGAATATAAACATAGGACATTTGACTCACAAAGAAAACCCAGAAATCATTATCAATTGTCAATCATCCAAACAAAATTCTCCAGTCTTATGGAGATGTTAATCCAGCTTCTTTCCCTCTATATTTCCTATGCATTTTTTTGTATCTTTCATTTATCATGATGTGGGACTGCAGGGCAGAGCATCAAAGAAGAAATATTAATATAAGGCCTTATATTCTAATGGAATTTGATGTGGTAAGTTTAGGATTTGCTTGGGACCCACTGCACTTTTCTTTTTCAATTTCTTCCTGTTGGGATGGGAATGTGTATCCTCCACATGCCCCAGTATTGTATGTTGGAATCACATAAGTTGTCTGGTTTTACAGCATTAAACTGAAGAGGAAATTATCTTCAGGATAAATAGTACCTACACACTCACACATATATGATTTAGATGCTATTTATATGAAACTTTGGGATTCGGAATTTATAGTTGATTCAGAATTTACTGAAGTGCATGGGGCTATTAGGATAAAATGAGTGTAATTTCCATGTGAGAAGGATATGAATTTTGGAGGTGTCAGAGAATGGAAAGTTTGGGATTGAATTGCTTTCCCCAAAATGTATATCTTGAAGCCTTAATCCTAGAACGTGATTTTATTTGGAAATTGAGACTCTGAGATATAACTGAGGTCATGAGGGTGGGGCTCTGATTATGATATCATTGTCCCATCAGAAGAGGCACTGGAGGGCTTGCTGTTCGACTTTACTTGCTAAGCGGAGACAGCAAGAAGGCAGCCATCTACAATGTACAAATAGCACCCTCTCTGGAAAGACACTAGAGAAACACTAGCAAATGAATCTTGGATTTCTAGATTCCATAACTATTGGAAAATAAATTGATTTCATTCAAGGAAACCAGTATATGGTACTTTGTAAGAACAGTATGAGCTGACTAAAATACAATATGACACAAGCAATTCTATTCCTGGTAATACACACAACAGAAATGATGGTTTACATTAATCAAAACACATGAACAAACATTTTAATTTCACCTTTATATATAATAATTTAAAACAGGAAGGAACAAAAACTATGCTAGGTTTTGGTTAAATGAATAATTCCTGGTATAGTCACGAGATGAAATAGTCATGGGTAATGAAGAAATTCAGACTACCATTCTACAGAACAATGGAGACGGATGTCACAGACTCAGTGTAGACACAAAGATACCAGACTCAGAAGAAGACAGAGCATTTGGCTCCATTTATATGAAGGTCAAGAGCAGGTAAGCTAGTCTATCACCTAGAGTTCACAGCAGTGATTAATTAGGGGTGATATGGGCTGAAAGAGGCATGAAGGAGTATTCTCAGGAGATGTAAATATTCTATATTTCCATGATCATAGCAGATGCAAAGATATGTACAATTAACATTATGTTCATTGCTATAGACAGATATGTTGAATCACATCAAAAAGAAAAAGGAAAAGAAGGCCTCCCGGGGTCCATCCATTCCCAGCCAGTTGCCCACTTCATATTCACAAGTGAGATTTTCCACTAGGTCCCAGGAGAGAGAGTGCCCAGCAACCAGCAGAGTCCTAGAGAGCTGGGTACTCAGTGTGGCTGGGCCGAACCCAGCTCCACCTTTTGAGCTTTGGGGGCTCCCGTCCCCCTCCCCCAGTTCCA
>CAUYPK010107646.1:0-25474 GCA_963574355.1 Loris lydekkerianus | reverse complement strand
TTTGGGATACAGGGCCCAAAGGTGAAGGGTAAATAAGGGTAGCAGGGGAAGAAGGTAGGGTGAAAAACAATGTAGGCCCGTCCACAGGGGATTTTCTAGAATTTCTTTTCTTCTCTTTTCTAGATCTTCTTGGAGTGATTTATTTAATGCTTCAAAAAGGGTCAACAGCTGAAACTGTGTCAGTTGATCAATAAAGTTATTGCTAAAATATAACAAGGGAAGGTTCAAGATGCCAACTACTTAATAAATAACTGAGTATGTTTTCAACCAATTAAATTCTGTCTGTCTTCCTCTGCGTCACCTGATGGTGGCCATGACTGTTGGTGTAAGTAAATCCGTAGCCAGATTCTTCAGAAATTCTATTGTTACCTGGTAACGTACTGTCAGACTTTATGAAAGCCTATTGTCAGGAAAATAATATATAGTGAATTCTCTTCCCTGTGCAAGGGAAGAAGGCGCACAGCTCCTTCCCTTACGAGCTGATTCTCCAGGACAGCAGGCTTCCTTGTTCCTCCCACACCAATCACAGGAAAGGACGACCACAGCTTCATATTTGCCCTGGTATCGCAACTTGCTTAACGCTGACTCATTTAATTTTGGAACATATGTGATTTCTTTGTTCTTTATGATAAAAATAACTAAACCCTTTGAAATTATCTCTCTTTGAACAAATGCTGTGTCCAGTAGGCAATCTAAATTTTAATATAAAAAATATAGAATTAGCTTCCAAGATCTTAAGATCACTATTTTCCAATGACTGTGGGAAGTCATTTGAGAGTTTTAATTAAGAAAATGATATTCATAAGAAATCAGAACAGATCCAATCAAGGGAAGCTGAGCCAGGTTTCGGGGATGCAGACATCTCCTTGGCATAGACAGTGATGATGATTTAGGTGAATGATTAGTAGCAGGGACTGGAAGGTGTTATGAACTTCAGAAATAAATTCAAGGTAGATTCAACAAAAATTTGAAATTGTTTGAACAGGGTAAAGAGAGAAGAAGGGTTGAGAAATCAAGGAGAATTCCCTGGTAGCGGATTTAAAGGTAACTAAGCTTGTTGGACACTAGAAGAAAAACTGGTTTGGAATAAGAACAATAGTTTAAATTTTGAAAGTGTTGACTTTAGGTTCTGAGAGTCATTCACATGGGAATAGTTAGTAGGTAGCTGTATATATGGATGTAGAGGTCAGGGGAGGATCTATGTTAAAGACAATTCAGGAAATCAATACATTTGATGCCACATAAAGCCTTGGGGAATGATGAGTGATCTAAAAGCAAGCATCTGATTGCAGGGGGATCACTGTCATGTAAGTGGAAAATCACAAAGAAAAATCACTAACGGTTACTGACAAGTAAAGGGTGGGCAAAAAAATTAAGAGAAGGGAATGTTTTATAATAAAAAACAGGGGATGTTTAAAAGCATAATATGCTCCTAGGACGTGAATATGAACCAGGAAACGTGCTACATTCAACGCAGGAAGACACCAATCCTGCTAATCCCCGAGCCAGTGCGGACGGTGCAGGGGAGGAGGAGGCAAACGGAGACACATTTGTGGGAATGGCGCAGTGGAGAAAGCAAGGGTTCCAGCCCTTTTGTGGAATTGAACTGTAAGTGGAAAAAGAGAAATGTTGCTGGAGCGGGGAGCTGGCACAGGGTTTGCTCTTCCCGATTAAGGAGGGAAAGGCGTTTCACAGGGAGCAAGGCTGCGGTCAGGAGAGCCGAGGAGCAGGATGGGGTGGTGAGGTTCTTGTGACAATTTTTCTTGATTCCAAGTCCAACTCTTGGGAATGTTACGTAATTTATTCCCCTTTAGGACATTATGTATGATAGAATTTTAATAAAGCTTCTGTAAATTTCGAGGTGAATCTGTTAGATTTTGTGTGTTTTTCCAAAATTAATTTCACTAACTAATATTCTTTTTCTTAGGCGATACCTGTTCATCACCTTAAGAAATAGTACTCCTGTTTTGGAGCTTAGTGGTGAGATAGTGTCCCCACCCAGGAAAAGAAAGTAATGAGAATGTGCAGAAATGAAGAGAAGGATGAACCGTACCAGGGTGACAGGATGGCAGAGAAAGAGTGCGGGTACTACCAGATATAAACTTGGCAGTAAATTGATAGCTGCTTCTTCCCTCTAAAGTGAAAGGCAAGGCAACACACAAAGGGATAAACTCACAAACTGAACTACACACATACAAACATGCATGTAACACAACCCAGACGCACTTACACACCCACACACACACACACACACACACGTCCCAGTAAATGGAGACACTAACAATATGCAAATGTAGTTGGATTTTACTTTATGAAAGAGAAGATTATTGAAACAGTTACTGAAGAAAATGTCAGAAAAGGCTGAGTAGGATTTTTCAGCATCATGGGGCCCCAGTAAGGTGGAGACCATCATTTATCCTGACCTGCCTCTGCTCAATGGTGCAACTCTTTTCAACAGCTTTAAACAGCTTCTTGGCAGAAAAAAACAAATGTGTAATTAGGACTAATTCATGATTAAGGTTTCTGGGTTGTATGGAGGAGAAAATAGGGCTAAAAAAAGAATTAAACATGTTGGGAAAAGAAAAGCTGAAGTATTTTACAATAAATATACTTTTAAAATATATAAAAACATAATACTCGTCATAATTATGAGATTGTAGATCATCAGAAGATCCAGGTCCTAACTCAAATATCTGGGGTCAGACGTTGTGCTCTAGAATATACTAGCCAGACAGAATATGGACATAAATTGTTTGGATGTCTTAACAGAGACAAAGGTCAGCTGGAATAAGAAACAAGGAGTAAGAAAGGGAGAGGTTGTGTTTGGTAATTCACAGTCTGAATTTATGATGCAGAAATGGAGGTGAGGTGTAATATCTACACTCTGGGCCTAGCCAGTGTGTGACAGGGGAGAGAGAAATGAGTGTCACGGAGAGGAGATGAGGAGCTAGAACACTGGCTTATCGAGTCGCTCAACCCCATAGCCATGGAAGTTACGTATCACAGTGATAGAAATAAAGGTAGAGAGGTAGATAGTGGGCCAGGTTCCAGCCTTTAAGGAAAGACAGCTGTGTGGCAAGGCAAGGCAGAGAGCTCTAAGTGGTAGAGTGGAGCTGTGACTGTTTTATGTGAAAGTAGGAGCTTTTGGTAAAATAATATGTGATTATTATTAAAAACCCATATAATGAAGAAAATTATAGAGGAATAGAAATCAAACTCTACCTGTGCGGAAACCCACCATCAGCATGGCCCCATCCTCCTGCATTCGGCTGATATTCTCAGCACCATTGGTTGACTGAGGGCTTCTTTGCCGCTGTGCCCACCCCCCATCTCTCCACCCCCCGCCCCATGCACATTGTAGTGGGAACAGAGCAGCCACCTGCATGTCCAGTCCTCTGTCTGCTCCACTGCTCTGTCTCCATTTCTGTGCCAATGCCATGCTGTGGTGGTTACTTAACCTTGTAGTTTAGTTTGAAAAGTGTAAATGTAAGACATTAGAGCATAAGATTTCATGAAGAAAATGTAGGAAAAGCTATTCTATCAGAGTAGGCAAAAATCTGTGAAAAATACCCCAAGGGCAATCATAGCAGCAATAAAAATAAATAAATTGGACTTGATTAAATTACAAAACTCCTGCCCAGCTAAAGATATAATCAATAGAGAAAGTAGACAACCCCCAGAGTGAGATGAAATATTCACAAGCTGTACGTCTGAAAAAGGGCTAACAACGGTAATCTGGAGAGAAATCAGACAAGTCAGCAAGAAAAAACACAGGCAGCTCAGTTAAAAAGTGGGCAAAAGACAAGAACGGTCTTCCAGAAGATCGACGTGAAAATATGTTCACTCACTAAACATCAGGGAAGTGCAAATTAGGACAGTGAGAGATTTCCTTTCCCCAATTTGAATGGCTTTTATTAAAAAGTCCAAAAGTGATAGATGCTGCATGAATGCACAGAGAGAGGAATGTTTATACACTGTTGATGAGACAGCAAATTCGTGCAACCTCTGTGGAAACGTCTATGAAAACAGCATGGAGATTCTTTGAAGAACAAAGGCAGATCTATCATTTGATCCAGCAATCTCACTACCGTGAGTTTACCCAGAGAACAAAATCTGTCAAAAAGACTCCTGCACTCAAATGTTTATTGCAGCACAATTCATAATTGCAAAGATGTGAAATCAACCCGAGTACCCATCAATTTGTGAATGGATTAACAGAATGTGATGTATGTAAATCATGAAATAATATTCAGCCATAGAAAAGGGTGAATGCCTAATGTCCTTTGCAACAATTTAGATGGAACTGGAGACCATTAACCTAAGTGTAAATTGAAACTAACTGGTGAGCTCACGGGTGCACAGAAGGAAGTTAAGCCCAGTGGAAATCAAGAGGTGCAGGCAGGGGGTGGACAAAAACCTACCCAACATGTCCAGGGGGCGTTGCCTCTGGGAGGGGTGTTGCAGACCCTGCCTCAAGTGTTACAGAAGTGACCCATGTAGACCAAAATGTTTGTACCCACGTCACGTTTTGAAATTTAAAACATCCTTACAAATCTTTTTATTTTATTTTATGTTTGAGACAAGATCTCACTCTCTCATCCAGGCTGGAGTGCAGTGCCTGATCATATTACCCGGAAGCCTTGAGGGTCTCAAATGATCCTCTTGCTTCAGTATCTCAGGTAGCTGAGATTTTTAATTTTTTTTTTAGTAGAGACAAGGTCTCACTGTATTTTTCCCCTTGGTCTTTAACTCCTGGCCTCTGGTGATCCTCCCTCCATGACTTCCCAAAATGCTAGGATTATAGGCATGAGCCATCACACCCAGCCTGCTTATATAATCTGTTATAGGATGCCTACAAACAGCAACACAGTTTTTTATTTATTTTGTTTTCATAATAATGAACGAGTTTTTTTATTATTAATATTAAATCATACTGTGTACATTAAGGCGATCATGGGGCACCATACATTGGTTTTATAAACAGTGTGACACATTTTCATCACACTGGTTAACACAGCCTCCCTGGCATTTTCTTAGTTATTGTATTAAGATAATTATATTCTACATTTACTAAGTTTCTCATGTACCCTTGTAAGATGCACTGCAGGTGTAATCCCACCTATCACCCTCCACCCGCCCATCCTCCCCTTGACTCCCCTCCCTCTCCAAAGACCATATAATGGACGAGTTTTTATCAACACATGAGAAATGAGAAGAATGTCAAACTCACATGTCAACACTGATGAGAGCGGGGTGGGTGCTGGAAAATGCATGTTCTCCTGAAAGGGAAAACGATGGCTTAACGGGAGAGCCATTGCCGGCTAAAGAAAACAGATGAAGACAATACTTTGATGAGACAGTGTTTGTGACTGTACAGTGTTGGTTAATCAGAATATAGACTTCAGAAGTCACAGAGGAAGGTCTGGAGGCAGGAAAGCTGATAAAGGGAGTTTTAAAATGTGTGCCTGAAAATGTGTGAGGAGAGAGGTGGGGGGGGGGGGTTCCAGCTTGGGTGACATTCAAAGGCACCTTCCAGCAGACTGTGCTGCGGTGAGCCCAGGGGCACACGCGTCTCAGTCCCCTCTGCAGAGTCCTGCAGACAGGATTCAAGGGCAGAGCAGGCAGCACACAGTTATTGTCTCATTCATTCTAAAGCAGGACTTGAGCACCAGCTAGGGGTCAGGAACTGGTGGTAAGTCTCTCGCCCACACACTGATGAGCAAGAGAGTCATGGCTTTTGCCCTCAGAGTGAACAGAATCACAAACTATTACAGTAAGCCTTAATAAGTGCCACTTGAGTGCCTGGAAGTGGCATTCTGCCCCACAGCAGAAGAACATCAGGTAAGACTCCAGTGAAGCAGGAACTGCCTGACCCAGGGAAGGATCAGAGTCTTCAGATCAGAAATGTAAGAAAATTCAACATCTCCAAACCAATTAACAGTTACCTGGACTCCTCAGTTACACATATATTAGCATCTTTTAAATAACTTTAAGATATTTTAGCATTACAGAATTAGCATAGTCACCCGGGGTTGCCCACATCTTAAAAACCATTAAGAAAGAGAAGACACCAAGACACACACATTATGCACCAGACTTTTCAGTATGTAACTGTACGTATCATTTAACATAGAATATTCCTTTAATGTGTCGTGACAACACATAATTTCAGACATATGTACAAAAAAAGAATCACTGTCTTTTTAAATAATGATTTACATCACCAAGACACAAAGCATGACTTTGCAAGACTATAGCAAACAACGGCATCGCGTGTTCAGCCAGAGAAGCTGCCTGTACGTCCTCATCAGAAATCCCTAAAACCCACCCATAGCAAATTTCTCCTTACCTGATCTCGTTTCATCTCTGAAAGTTTTAAATTACAATTCTGTTTCAGAAAGCATATTCAGTTATTGTGTACATTTGTGGTTTTCTCAGTAATTCTATTTTTTTTAAATAATCTTTTGAACTGAATAAAGATCTTACACTGCTATCAACATGACTCATCAAGTAATCGTAAGCCATAGGCAATATTGTTAATTTGTTTTTCATATTGAGGATCTGATGAGAAATGTCATATTTTAGCCAGTGAGAACAAAGAACATCTCAGTTTATCCCAGGGCAGCTCTGTGACAAGCCGTTATGCTCCAGGCTTTTGTAACATTTCTCTGAGAACAGACCCACAAGGAGACAGAGGATTTGCTGATGTGGAATTGCTATTACATTTTAGCATCACAGAGTTGGGGGCAGCTGTTCACCTTTGCGGCCACCTGCTGCTGCGGCATCAGCTCCATGTTCCCCGTGAGAGGACGTCACACCACTCACCCCAGGTTGGGAAATTAGAAACATACGGCCCAGCAGATGAAGGATGAGGATGTGGGCAAAACAGTAGATATTTTTAACCTGTTCTGATTACAATTGGCTTTAAAGCTCATGTTTGGCTAATTTAATTAGGAACACACAGGAAATTTCTCCTTGAGTGAAGCTGGTCTGAACTACTATCCTGGGTAGATGGCTCTTCCTCACCTTGAGGCAGTTACACTTCTCAGGAATAAGCCATCATTTTAAGGGCTTTTTCAGGGCAAGGAAGGTCAGTCTGTAATCCACTGGCACATTCTCAAAGAGCTACTTTCACTCACAAAATGAAATTTTGACTTGGCTTATAGCAATTTCCAAAGAAGAGAAATTCTGGGAGTAATCCTAGCTAAGATGAGGAAAGGAATCCTAGTGAAAGGACCTTTCAGTCCTTATCCATAAGCATTTAACTCTTTGAATAATTATCATACAGTTTGTTTTTTTGAGGAGGTGTCTCCAATACCAGGCTGAAGTACAGAGGTCCTGTTAGTATATCTCACTGCTGCCTTGAGCTTTTGGGCCCAAGGGACCTTCCTGCCTTCACCTCCCAAAGTGCTGGGAATATGAGGGTGAAGGAACCACCATGTCCAACCAAGTTTTCTTTTAAAGGCTGTTTTCTGTCACTCACATAGTTACTATACTAAATGTTTCCTGAATCATTGTGTAGAAAATTATGACCTAAAATGAGTTAATGTAGAATCTATGTAAATGAATGAATTAGACTCTATTAAAAGGCCCTAAAATCATACAAGGTCTGACAATTAAGTTTGGGACCTTGCCACTGTGCACTTACACTGCAGCACGGCACAAACAACTTGGTTTCATGACCTTGATGTACAAGTGTCTCCCAGCTGTGTTTATGTCAGCCTGTGAGAATGCCCAGCTGAGTGCTGTTTATTATTGGTGCTGTATGTTTTCATGTGCTGTCATGAGAATGTAAGAGCTTGAATTAGAGTAGAACCTACATTCATAAATTGGCAGGAGTGGGAGTAAAACCAGGGACATGTTGGTCCAAGGATATAGGGGTAATGCCATGAGGAAAACAGCAATGTTTGGGGTGGGGTGCAGTGGCTCACATCTGTAACCCCAGAACTCTGGGAGATCAAGGCAGGTGGATTGCCTGAGCTCACAGGTTCCAGATCTGCCTGAGTCAGAGTAAGACCTTGTCTCTAAAAAGAGCCAGGCGTGGTAGCAGGTGCCTGTCATCTCAGCACTTTGGGAAGCCGAGGCAGGTGGATTGCCTGAGCTCACAGGTTCCAGATCTGCCTGAGCCAGAGCAAGACCTTGTCTCTAAAAATAGCCAGGTGTGGTAGCAGGTGCCTGTTGTCCCAACTACTTGGGAGGCTGAGGCAAGAGAATAGCTCGAGCCTAAGAGTTTGAGGTTGCTGTGAACTGTGACACCACAGCACTGTACCAAGGGTGACAAAGTGTGACTCTGTCTCAAAGAAAGAAAATAAGAAAAGAAAAGACAAGAGCAGTGTACAAAGGGATGAAAGGTTTTTTTCTGAGGGGAGAGAAAGGGTCCCTGATCAGAAGAGGTCAGAGCAGCCAGTAAGGAGCAGAACTGAAGACAACATTGCAAATGTTCATTGAATTGTCAACAAAACATCAATAGAGTAACAATTTGGAAAATGTTCACTGAAAGTGCACTCACAGCTCTTGAATCACAACAATGCACCAGCTCAAACAGCACTGCCTGGGAGGGAGTTTCAGCCCATAAACAAATAATTGTATTGGAACACGCTCCCTACTCACTTGATCTGGCCCCCCCAAATTTTTTTATTTACCCAAATATAGAGGAAATATTGAAAGGAAGATGTTTTGATGACATCAAAATATTACTCTGATGTCCTTCAGAACATCAAGGTTAATACGACAACAGCTCTGATGGCCATTCCAGGAAGAGTTCCAGAACTTCTCTGAAGGGTGGAAAAGGTGCTGGAATTGGTGTATGGCTTCCCAAGTGCAGCACTTGGAACGTGATCACACTGAGACTCAGCAATAAGGCCCTCAGCACCTTTTCTAGAATGAGACCATGATGGAATTGTCAGACCTCAGATGTAAAGCATTCCCATGTGTGAGAATTTCATGCTTGTAGAAAAATCTCCTTTCCCAGAAATTCTGTTGATAATTAACCTTCTTTAAGCTTTCAATTAGGAAGCAAATACCTAAAATCCACTTAACATTTGAGATTAATTAAATTTTTTAAAGCTGACTAATTTCTAGAGCGCCTATTCATTGTTTATGAGCAAAAGATGCAAATTCTGGTGTGCTGAAATGATTTTGTTTGTATTGTGCACCCTTGTGGTTCATTAACCCCATTTTTCATATCAGCATCACACTTCCCTGTTTTGCTCACGTGTGCCCACCATCTCAATGGTGAGTGTGAAGAGAATACAGGGCAGTGAGCCAGTCCTTAGAAAATGAGTTAATCTTCCCTTGGCCAACACTTCCCAGGCAGGCAGGGATCCAGATAGCCATCACCATCCCAGATGGCCACAGCCTCTGCTAACAGAACCTAGGTTGTATTAGGTGACTGAGAAGCAAATTTAACTCACATCTCAACTATACATTTTTCATGTTTGCTACCAGCTTTGGCTTTTTTTTTTTTTTTTTTTTAAGAATCTGTCTGGTTGGTCGGTTCCAAAACATTACATGATAAAAATCTGGAGCTACCTAATATTTAAAAAATATGAAGTGCATAAGAAAATCCATGTTTAAGGTGTGAACCCCAGGAAAGCATGTTAGTTACACCCTGCTTTCTCCTCTTACTTTATCTCTTCTACCTCATTGAAACAAAGGTAACCAAATACTCGTACATGAATTGCAGAGATTTGGGTGCAAATTAAGTTCTTCCTTTGCAAAGGGGTATGAACATTTTCTGCCTTACTACATAAATAATAATGACGTTGTGATTCGGATATTCTCCCTTCTAAACCTCATGTTGAAATGCAATCCTCAATACTGGAGGGGGCCCAGTGGGAAGGGTTTGGGTCATAAGGGTGGACCCTTGGTGAATGGCCCATGCCTACCTCAGTGAGATCTCACACTGTTAGTTTCCTGAGAGCTGGCTGTCACAGGAGCCTGGCCCCAGCCCTCCCTCCGGCCTCCCTCATCAGCCATGTCTGCACATCTGGCTTTTCTTCGTGGCAACACTGAATGGACTAAGGTGCATGTAAACATCCATGAACTCCCTTCCGTGTCAGGCTCCGTGTCAGGTGCCTGTGTGCGTTACATCCCTGAATACTTCACCCTGACCTTGAGTCAGGCACAACTACATCTAAGGAACAAAAGATGCCAAGACTTTAATTTTTCTGGAGTCTATGTTAGTAGGTGGCACAGGCAACTTTCAAGTCCACAAAAGTCTGACCCAGACCACACTCAATCCATACTCCTTTTCAGGGTCTTCGTGGAGAAAACCCTTGTACTGGTACAAATCTAACCAGAAAACAGATAATAAAATATATAGTAAGGAAGACAAGAAGAGAGAGAGGGAGAGAGAGAGAGAGAGATAGATTATGTTTGGGTTTAAACCCAACACCAATTTGCAATTTGCCACTTCTGTATCTGCAGGCTGGTGAACCTTATTCATATTCTCTCTCTCTTTCTCTCATACATAAGAAAAAGTGTTCATGTTGAAAGGAACTAATTTATTACCTGGAATATTTAACTGCATATGCCATTTATACCACAGGAAACATTAAGTAGAAAAATTTGCTGTAGATTTTGGAGATAACTATTCTTAAAGGGAAAAAAAAATTGTTATATAACCACAGAAACCGTTTCCAACTGTACAGCTGTGTGTTGTTTCTGAAGTGATAAAAATCACGTAAGATCAGCATCAGTTATTACACAGAGCAAAATTCACCTTTGTAAAGGAGGAATTTGTGTATTGCTTATGCCGATTTAAGAGTTATACCCAGGAAAAGGCATCCCATGGCGCCCCGTCTAATCTTGATGCTGACGGCAAACACAAGTCTGCTGTCCTTTGCAGCTCAAAGCTGCTGTCTAGGGAAGAAAAAATGCTTTGATAACTCACTGTGTCAAAGAAAAAGATTTCAGTGTGTGAAATATGGATTAAAACTTTAACAGAAGATTGGTACTTTCTAAAAGAACCTTGTATAAGTAACAAAAAGAATAACAAAGAAAATCCAGAGCATGCTTTTTAAGGTTGTTTTCAAAAAGGTTGATCTTTGATTATAGAAAATCTTGTGAAAAAATGTACATTATGTTTTAACAGATCATCACATTTTTCACTAACAATGTCAGTTTTTCTTCATATTGTTGTTGTTATTATATATTTTAAGATCAAAGTGCATTCCCCATGCTTTTTGATAAATAAAAAGATTTTATTTATCAAAATTTATTTTTATAAATAAAATTTTTTTTTATTTAAAATTTATTTTTTTATTTTTTTTAAATTTATTTTTTTAAATAAAAATTTTTACTCTTAGCCTCCAGGCTATTATTTCTTACAGTACATGCCAGCTAAGAGAAAGAAAATAGAACAAACAGAAATCCTACAGTCCAGGAAGACCTATGAGATTGTGTAAGCCTTCCAGTTCTGCAACATCTACAGTAAATGCTGTAACAACTTTGGGAGACTTCCTGTGCTATTGGGAGATGCAGCAAATTATAAATAAAGAAGTAACGGGAAACAAGGGCCTTAACATCATTATATTATTAAGGATATTTTCAGAAATGTTAAAAACATGGGAAAGTTACATTGAACACATTTTACTGCTTTTGAGAACATGGGGTGGGGAGTGGGAAGGAGGTAGAAAGATGGATGGAGACAGGGAGTTACGTTGACTCTCAGCTGAATTCCTGTTAGCTGCTCAGACAGGTAAGAGCAGAGGGGTGTGTGCCTATGTCTACATGTCTGTGTGTGTGTCTGTGTGTGTGTGCATGTGTGTCTACATGTCTGTGTATGCGTGTGTGTCTACATGTCTGTGTGTGTGTGTGCATGTGTGTCTACATGTCTGTGTATGCGTGTGTGTCTACATGTCTCTGTGTGTGTGTGTGCATGTGTGTCTACATGTCTGTGTGTGCATGTGTGTCTACATGTCTGTGTATGCGTGTGTGTCTACATGTCTCTGTGTGTGTGTGTGTGCATGTGTGTCTACATGTCTGTGTATGCGTGTGTGTCTACATGTCTGTGTATGCGTGTGTGTCTACATGTCTCTGTGTGTGTGTGTGTACAAGTCTGTGTGTCTACGTGTCTGTGTGTGCATGCGTGTCTATGTGTCTGTGTGTCTATGTGTCTCTGTGTGTGTGTGTCTAAGTGTCTGTGTGTATGTGTGCGTGTGTGGGGACCGCTGGGGACCCAGGTCGTGTGGTGGGTCCTGTCTTTCTCTGAGACTCACGTCAGTCTGAGACCAGTGGGTTTGGGGACCTATTTCTTTACTGCTAAAACTAAAAGGCAAATGCAAAATACTTCTAAAGCTCTCTAGGAATATCATTACGTGAAATGTGAAAAGGAAGCATTTCTCAGGCCTCCAGGGTGCCATAGTCTGGGTAAGTGATGAGAGCACTGGAGATGGGGGTCAGAATCTGAGGGAGGAACGCGGGGACTGGGGGATCTGTGTTCACCACCAGCTGTGTGATCTTGGAAAGTGGCTTAGATACTGACTCAGTTTCTCCTCCACTGCACAGGAAAATAATCACCCTCCCTCACTGGGTTACTGTGCAGAGCCAGAAGTGGGCACATCTAAAGGGCTTAGACTGGGGACTGTAGCACAATATGTACTTAAATGGAGATTAGCTCAGGTTTATAGTATCCTGAAAATTCATACGGCTTTTAGATTTTAACTATAACTCAATTTCCCATGAAGCTGCACAGCCCCAAGTCAACTTTATCCCCTGGGTGTTTCCTTTTTCATCTTTTTGACAGGGCCACGGTCTCAGGAGTAGCGTTACATGACTCTCTAAATAAAAATTGGATACATTTAGCCCATTCATTTAAAGACAGTCATTTTTTTACTCTTATTCCTTGTCACCTTTTTAAAATGAATTTGTCTAAAATATTCAAAAATTAAGAAAAACTCTGGAGATTTCCCCACAATTGTTTTGGGCTCTTGCCTCAGCATTTCACATTAACGTATTAGAGCATGTTCTGAACACCCAGGGACTCTCAAAAGCGTCTTTCTTCTGAACTTTCCCTGTCAAGCTCTTAGTCCTCTCGGTCCTTCAAATCATTTTATATGTAGATAGCCAGACGCTTCCGATCAGTTCCCTAATGCTACGGTCTGTAACAAACACCGTTCCTTCAGGACTTGGTCAGAAGCGTCAGCCCTGCATGGTGTACGTGGCGAGGGAGGGCGTATTGACCAGCTCTGACCTTTATCATGCCTTGGTATCAATAAGCAATTTAAACAAACTCAGGGAGAAGGTCAGGTTAAAGATAAAAAAGCTATTTTTAAAAGAAAGGACTGTAAGTGATATTTAATTAAATTGGCTGCATTACCTTAAATTTATGGAGCCTCTATCCTTCTCCCACAGCCCAATAAACATCCTACACCTCCCGTTCCATGATGCTAGCTGGAGCACAGCTTGGTTTAATTGGCCTCTGTAATCAATTTTTGGTCATTTTGCTACACGGCATAGACGATTTCTGATATGTTAGGAGAGTATCATTTTTCTTAATTAAGATTGGGTAACATATGTAAATGTCCAATACCTTCAATATTTCAATCTTTAACTTTCCATATTTTGGATATTTCCTAGGATGTAATATCAGTACAACTAAATTACCCATGAATTTATTTCCCCACGCGTCTTGGAGCACTAAGTTTCCTCTCCAGGTTCTCCTGGAGTCTTGCACAGTTTGACTATCAGCTGACCTTGTTCTGACACAGTTAGAAATATAAATGCTTACAGGAGCCAGGCATGTAGAACCAAATGCCTAAAGCAGGTTTAAGATAAAATCGGTATGTGTTAAAATATATTTTCAGGGAGCCATATAAAGTAACAGAATAAATATATTCTGCAAATTATATGCTGTAATTTTTCAAGAAGATAAGGTCTGATTTGTCCATAAGCTATGGGTCTGTTTAGATTTAAATGAGAAAACCTCATGCCCAGCTCTTGTCTGTTTCAGAATTTCTTCAAACAGTTTTCCATGAGGAGCTGTGGCCTGAATCCAGACAAAGGTGGCCCATGGGCAGGCTGCGGGGTCATGTGTATTCAATGGAATAGATTCGTCAAGTTCATTCGGAATTCCTGGAATGTCAGCAAAAATGGGCTCTGTGCACTCTCCTGAGGAAAGGACGTGTGGTTTTGGTTGTTCTGTATCAGCAGTTTTCAACCTGTGGGTCGTGACCCACAGTAACTGTTTAAAGTCCCGTGGCCTTAGGAAGGTTGAGAACTGCTGTTCTGTATTAATGTTCCAAAACCACATAAGGAGTGCCGTCTCGGGACACATGCGGTATCTTCATCAGGGTCACAAGTAATTCATAGCACAGGCCCTTAGAAAGGCAGACGGTGGAGGTCCTGACGCTTATCCCTGTCCACGTCACACACATATTTTCTTTTCTGTATGACCCAATCTTCACTCTCAAGCCTTTATTTTTCCTCACCAGAAAAAAAAAAAAAAAAAAAAAAATCAAAGTGTTTTCTAAAATAATCTTGTGTTCAGACTTACTGGAAACGAGTGACAAATGACATAATGAAATAAGGGCACACAGACACCTAAAAGGCGGGGCCAAGGTCCACCAAACATGTGTTTTATTTAATTATAATCTCAATTAAAAACTGAATCACAAACCACGTCTTTATGGGGGGATGCTTGTGAGACCTGCTGGGAGCTGTAAGACTTACTGCAGAACCACCAAGCTTAGCTCCCCCCCACCTCGTCATGGAATGTTTAAAAACAGCTACTGGCCCTGAGCAGCGTCACCCAAGCTCTGCGCTCTGTGGCTGAACTCACCACACCAGCATCCATCCCACTGGGGTCCCTGGCAGAGTCTCCCCAGGGAATATGTTTTGCATAATTCAGGAATTTACCAACAATTTCATTTTAAAATGTATCATAAATTAACAGACCCATGGGAAGTGCAGTGATTTATTAAGATCTGAAATAATAGACACTGAAGTAGTATTTAGAACTTTTTTCTCCATCAGGGCACGTGAGGTCTCCTTATCTTCTCTGTAAACGACAGTCACCCCAGTTCATTGTGGAAGCATCTTGGATACCCTGTCGAATTTAGCTCAAATAATGATGTCCTGAAGAGGGAAAGTGGTCCACTCCCCAGGGCCAGGCAAGGAGCAGGGTGGTCTCACATGTACAAATCCTGGAACTCCACCCAACTGGCCTGGTACAAGGCAGAGGGCCAGAGGACGTGCTCCCTGTGCTGTGGGACATAGGAGAATGGACCAAGTCTAGGGATTTTCTCATTTAGTTAATGAGATGAATAGAATGACTAGCACTATCCTTGGCATATGGCTATTATTTTCAAGGTTAACAATCCTTAGAGTGACATGAGTCAGTATGAAAGTAACTTTTTTGGACAAAAACTTAGAAAAGTTTGTGGTTGCATCAGAGAGAATTGGTGATGAAGCAGAGAGGACGAAGGTGGCTGTTTTCTACTTAGAAACACATTTACCATCACATTCCTTCTTCCTTTTTCCTTGAACACCAGAAAATTTTATTTGAAGTGATGAATGTGGTCAGGTAATGCTTTAAAAAACTTCCTGTTACATCAAGAAATCCTCCTGTTTCCACTTTGTTGTCCCTGAGCTGCTATGACGTCTGAAAATTCCCGCCTGCCTGGCTGCCAGTGTGAGCCACTCATGATGGACGCTTGCTTTCAATGTGGGCAAGTGGTATGGGTGGGGTAACAGACTAAACCGTTATCATCGGGCAAAACCCCCAGGAAGAAAAGAGGGCAAAGTATGATGACGGAAAGAGAATTTTGCATGTTTAGTTTTTGCTGCTCAGTAAAGCAAAGCTGGTGTGGGAATGCTGCACAAACTCTGCATCCCTTGAGGTTGTCCCAGGGAGGCAGGGCCAGCAAGGGCAGAAACAGACTGATGGATGGAAAGGCCTGACATGTAACAGATGTCTGGATCCTAAATAGGTCTCCAAACTCTCCAGAAGTTTTAATTTTCCCCTTAATTTTATAGAGTTTTTAAAAACTATGTGTTATAACCCCTGTGGGTAATTAGGAAGGATGTTTTGTTAAAGGCAAGGTATTCAGTATTTACAATTAGAGCAGCACAATCCTTGGCACAAAAATATTCATGTCACATCGGTTTCCTTGCTAGATAGGGGTTATTCTGTGGAAATACAGAGATTAACAGCTCGAGTTTGCTAGCTCAAGAGTCACAGCACTCTAGCAGAGGAGTCAATGTATATAGGACATAGGGCATTGCAGAACAGCCCTGTCCCTTCACTACACGAGTGCAATGTCTCATCTATCAAGGCTTAACCGATCCAAATCTAAGGCAATTTGATCTCTTCCTTGTAAAAACACTACCTTCTACAAATGCATCGATTACTGTACTTACCACACTGTGTAACTACCAATAACAGGTCTATGTGGCTATCCCCACCACTAAATCTTAAGCATCTTTAAAGTGAAAGGATAACTTGTTTTTAACTCTGCACCCTTAAGACCTGACACAGAGTTTGATTTATTAACCGGCACTTAAATATTTCCTGAATGAATAGTGACCGAATGAATGCTATAGCAATACTATGAATTGTCTTTGAGGAAAGCGTAAAAAGGCAAAGCATTATTTCCACTAAAGAGCAAGACATCACCGAAGAGGAAACCTCCAACTTGGATTCTGAAGGATGAGACACAATATGCCTGAACACAGCCAGACAAAGCCCCACAGATCTCTAAGCTCATTCTCAATGCATTCAGCTAAGTTGCTTAGAGTGTCCAAACACAACATGAAGACAGCTTGTCAAAATAAGCTAGAAACTGCTTAGAGAAATGTGTTGAAGCTCAAAGCAGCAAAAGTATTTTTCAAGCTGTGTAAGGAAGAATTTAGGGAAAAAAAAAAAAAAAAAAAAAAAAACACTGAGAAAATTCGTAGTGGTGAAGTTTTTCAATGAACAGCATATACCAGGCATTTCTGGGCCTCTTCCCTGGATCTCAGGGAACACAGCTGGAATGTGTGTGAGCCTGTGAGGCAGCTAATCCTTTAATAGAGCCCTGGAGGTGAGCTGCCGGCAGCAGCAGTACATCATGTGGTCAACAGGATTTGCACACTTTGGGTTCTCCTCACATGAAACATGTCACCGGTTCTTAAGCTTCTCTCTCTTCTTATCTGAAGGGGGCAAATCATCTTTCTAATATTTTTCCAGATATTTTCATACTAAGGACTGAATGAAGCATGAGGAAATCTTGCCTAAAAATAGGAAAGAAACACATCAAGGCATTATCATGACCAATTTGACATGGAGCAATCTAAGAAAATCAGATCTCCAGTGAAGTAAACTAACATAGCAGATGCATTGTACTGAATGGATGTGTGACCACAGACTTAACCAATATTGACAAGTAGAAGCTAAACGTCGGAGTTAGCCCACGGAAAGACGATTTTGAAGGTCATAAATTTAATTGCACTCAAAAAATATTGCTTTATTTTTCTTTGTTTACTCTACCTGTCTTTCAAAGTGTGCTGCATTTTAGGGGTTACATTGGCTAAGGGAGGGAAAGGGCATCCAGCCACAGTGCTTTGTGTCCACATGGAAAAAGACTATAATTTAACTGGAGTCTGTTTTTGCCAGACAGCATCTGAATTATCTGCTTTCTAGTTACAAATGCAGTATTTTAAAAAGATCAAAGATCAAATAGATTATGCAGACAGAAGGACAGCTACAGGGAGGTATGTCTGAATATCCAAGCACACAAGGACAGATAAGGAGCTGGGGATAGTGAAGCCCAAGGAAAAAGACTGCGGATATGACAATAGCTAAAGAATTGTCACGTATAAGGTAAGGTAAATCTTGTTTACCTCTGCTGCAGAAAAGCAAATTATGGTGAAAAGGCAGGAGCTACAAGAGGATAGACTTTATTTTAAAGTGTAAAGATAATGTGTGAACAGAGTCAACACTGAGGTCTGTTGCTTAGAGAAATACCAACAAAACCCTTTCAACAGAAGCTGGGACGATCCCTGGGGGATGTTGAAAGAGATTGTGATACTAGATAGAAATTTGGACCAAATGACTTTACCTTCTCTTCATAACTATAAAATTGACCAACAATTTTTTGGTGAATTATAAGGAAATAGTAATTAACGTGATATGGTTTCAGATAAGAATAAATAGTAGTTCCGTGTAGTTCAACAGAGACCTGAGAAACAGAAATTTAATTTATAATAAAGGGACGCCACAGGTCAAGGAGTAAAAGGTAATGTTTTAGTATGTATTGTTAGAAAAGATAGCTCACTATATGGGGAAAAACAAGACTGGATCACTACTAGCAACACATAAAAAAGCGGATCCCAAAAGAATTAAACACTAAATGTTAAAAGCAACACTATAAAGTAATAGAAGGAAATGTTGGTGAATATCCCTGTGATAAAAAAGTCTTCTTAAAATTTCAAAGGCACAAACCATAAAGAAAAACCTTGTTTCATTAAATTATGCAAAATTAAGAATTCATGACCGTAATACACTGCAAACGTGTAACATAACAAAAAAAGACACTTAAAGCCCACAAAAAGCAGAGCAATCAGACTTAGCATTCCTGAAAATCAATAGGTCAACCCCAATAGACAAAAAAAAAAACAATGTGAATTAGAATTTTAGAGCAGAACAATCAAAAAAAGCTAAGAAACACACACAAAGAGGTGTTCAAAGCCATTAGTGAACAATTACACATTTGAAGACCATGAAATTATGTCATACCTATTAAACTGCGAAACAAATTGAAAACCTGAATAATACAAAGTATTGGCACAGATATGAGATGCGTGAATTTCCATGTGCTGCTGCTGAGAATATAAGTTGTAATTTCCATTTTGGAGAGACATTGTCATTTCCTAATAAAACAAAATGATATATGTCTTATGATGCAGGTATTCTACTCTTTGGTGTACAGTGCTAAGAAATTCTCCCATAAGACATGAGAGAGATGTATAAAGATATATTTGTTGTAGTATTATTTCTAGTAATAGAAGTCTGAGGCAATTTGGGAATGAATTATCATAAAGGTAGAAAAGAAAGCAGGGCAAAGACACACCATAAAATATCACGCAGAGTGTGGAAGCAATGGATTACAGGGGCACAGAGAAACGTGAATATTCTTAGAACACACAGATAGATTAACAACCCCTCCTTTCTTCTGATTTCCATTTGCTTGAAATACTGTTTTCTACCCCTTAACCCTGAGCCTTGATTCGTCCGTCAAGGTTAGATGCATTTCCTGGAGATGGCATATGGATGGCTTGTACTTTTTTATCCAATCAGCCAGCCTGTACCTCTTTGTGAGGGATTCAAGCCATTAACATTTGTTGAGAGAATTGATACGTGTGGTGGAGTTCTATTTGTCTTATTTTGTGAGAGTCCCTGTGTAGTTTTATCCTTTGCACCATTGTGTGTTGGGCCCTGCCATGTGCCTGAGGCCTAGTGCAACTTCCCGAACCTGACTAGAAGTAAATCCATTGAGCTACTTCCACGTAGCAATGACTCATCAAGGCCCGGGCTGAAACTGCTTTTTCTACCTAGATACAGCAAACGTGGTACCATGCCATTGGCCTAACCCTGTCACGTACTTCATCCCCCGCCTCCTTTCCCCGCCCCTTCCCCACGCTCTATATAAGCGGCTGCTTGCCGCAATAAAGTTGAGTTCCTGCTGCGACAGACTCCCAGCTCTGTGTGTTCCTGTTCGGGCCGCCAACGCTCACCATCCCGCTCAGTCCCAGGGACAGAGTCAGGCTGGCCCTACTCTCCCTCTTCTGGACCTGCCAGACAGCCCGGCAATTGTGGAAGCTAAGTTTTGACATTTAGCTTCTAGGTGTTTACTTGTTAGTAGTCCATTGTGATGGTTGGTGCTGAGAACAGATGTAAGTGTTTCCTCTAGAGCTGGTCTTTTTGTGGAGAATTTCCTCAGTGTTTGTGTATCTACAAAAGATTTGATTACTCCTTCAATTTTGAAGCTTAGTTAGCAGGATACAGAATTCCTGGCTGAACATTGTTTTGTTTAAGAAGATTAAAGGCAGGCCAGGCATGGTGGTTCATGCCTGTAATCTTACCACTTGGGGAGGCCAAGGTGGATGGCTCGTCTGAACTCAAGAGTTCAAGACCAGCCTGAGCCAGAGTGAGACTTCACCTCTAAAAATAGCTAGGCATTGTGGCAGATGCCTATAGTCCCAGCTACTGGGGAGGCTGAGGCAAGAGAATTGGTTGAGCCCAGGAGTTTGAGATTGCTGTGAGATGCAATGCCACAGCACTCTACCAAGGGCAACAAAATGAGACTGTCTCAAAACAAAAATTAAAAAATAAATACAAAGAGGGTTAAAGATAGACAACCATTTTCTTCTGGCTTGGAAAGTTTCAGTCGAAAAGTCTGTTGTCACACTAATGGCTCTGCCCCTATAGGTCAGTTGGCTCTTATTCCTAGCTGTTTGCAGAATTACCACTTTTGTCTTGACTTTGGACAGGTTCATCACAGTATGTCTTGGTGAAGCTCTGTTTGAGTTCAGATGACTTGGTTGTGATATCCCTCTAAAACAGTGGTTCTCAATCTGTGGGCCACGGCCCACAGGAACTGTATTCAAGGGCCGAGGCATTAGGAAGGTTGAGAACCATTGCTCCTTAGAAGGAGTATGTCAGAATCCTTAGTAAAACTTGGAAAGTTTTGATTTATGATAATCTCCAGTAGTACATCCATGCTTTGGGGACAATCTTCTTCCCCATTCAGGGATCCCTATTATTCATATGTTTGAGTACTTCATGAAGTCTCATAGTTCTCTGAGTGATGATTCTGCTTTCTCTCTCTTATTTTCTGTCACTTTAATTACCTGGGTTAACTCAAGAACTTTATCCTCTAGCTCTGAGATTCTTTCTTCTCCATGATCTAATATATTTTTGGTACTTTCTAGTGCGTCTTTACATTCCCTGATTATCTCCTCCATTTCCATAAGCTCCACCCTATCCTTTCTATATTCTACATATCTCTCATACATCTTTTGGTTCTGTCTTTTCATTTTCTCACCCATTCCCTTTATTGTCTTTCATCCATTTTGCCAGAATATTTTCTGTTGGCTCCTCGTCATGTGTATTTTCTTCTTGTCACGCTTGACCTGCTTTTTCTTTCCCACTTCCACCTTTACCTTAAATTACCATGTCACAGAGCTTAGGGGATGAAGTGGCCACTTGGTATAAAGCCTAAATGAAAAGAAGAGTGAAGAGCAAGCTGTGAGAAAAAAGTGAAAAAGAAGGAAAGAAACAAAAGGAAGGGGAATAACAGGAAAGAATGGAAAACCAGAAGACAAGGAAGACAAAAAGAGAGAATGAGAGTGACCTTTCTACTAAAGGGTGTTGTTCAGCCCACAGCTAATATTTTACTGAATGGAGCTAAACTGAACTGGAACCAGACAAGGCCGTTCTCTGTCACCACTACTATTCAACACAGTGCTGGAAGTTGTAGACAATGCAATCAGGCAAGAGAAGGAAATAAAGGGCATCCAAATGGGGGCAGAGGAGGTCAAACTTTTGCTCTTTGCTGATGATATGATCTTATTCTTAAAGAACCCCAAAGATTCAACCACAAGACTCCTGGAAGTGATCAAAAAATACAGTAATATCTCAGGATATAAAATCAATGTCCACAAATCAGTAGCCTTTGCATATGTTAATAACAGCCAAGATGAGAAGCTAATCAAGGACACAATTCCATTCACAGTAGCTTTAAAAAAAAGAAAAACCTACGAATAAACATACCAAAAGAGGTGCAGGATCTATATAAAAAAAAAAAAAAAACAAAACCAAACTAGGAAACCCTAAGAAAATAAACAGCAGAAGATATTAACAAATGGAAGAACATGCTATGCTCATGGGTAGGAATAATTCACATTGTTAAAATGTCTATACTTTACATATTCAATGCAATGATCACCTTAAAATACCAACAACATACTTTGAAGGACTGGAAAAAAATAATTCTTCATTTTGTATGGAACTGGAAAAAAACCTGTAAAGCCAAGGCAATTCTTAGTAATTAAAAAACAAAAATAAAAACACAGTATTCAGTATCACCCTACCATACTTTTGGCTATACTGCAAGGCTCTAGTGATCAAAACAGCATGGTACTGGCACAAAAATAGGACATAGACATTTGGAATCAATTAGAAAAACATGAAACAAAACAAACATATTACAGCCACCTGATCTTTGATAAACCAAACAAGAGCACACACTGAGGAAAATAATTCCTATTTAATAAATGGTGCTGGGAGAACTGTACATCCACATGTAAAAGACTGAACCTGGACCTGCATCTTTCACCACTCACAAAAATTGATTCAAAATAGATGACAGATGTACAGCTGGGCACCTGTAGCTCAAAATGGATGACATGTTTAAATCTAAGCCCTGAAACAACAAAAATCCTCAAAGAAAGTGTGATAAAAATCACTTAAAGATATTGGCCTGGGGAAAGATTTTATGAAGAAGACTTGGCAATTGCAACAACAACAACAACAACAACAACAACAACAACAACAATAACAAAGAGACTTAATTAAACTGAAAAGTTTCTATACATCTAAGGAAACAACAACCAAAGCAAATAGACAACCTTCAGAATAGGAAAAAATATTTGCATATTGTGAATGGGACAAAGGGCCCTATCAACTAGGGCATATAAAGAATCCAAATTAATCAACTAAAAAATAGCCAACAATCCTATAGATCACTGGGCAAGAGAGATGAATAGAACCTTCTCTTGGAAGATGGATGAATATCTAACAAGCATGAAAAAATGCTCATTGTCCCTGCTCATCAGAGAAATACAAATCAAAGCCACCCTGAGATGCCACCTAACCCTCCTAAGTTCACCCCACATCACAAAGTCCCAAAGCTGCATATACTGGTGCAAATATGCAGAGAGGGGAACACTCTTACGCTGTTGCTGGGATTGCAAACTAAACTAATACAGCCTCTTTGGAAGGAAATATGGAGAATCTTCAAATATCTCAAATTAGATCTCCCATTTGACCCCAGAATCCCACTACTAGACATCTACCCAAAAGAAAAAAACAATCATTCTGTCATAAGGACATTTGCATTTGCACTAGATTGTTTATTGCAGCACACTTTACAATCGCCAAGATGTGGAATCAACCAAATGCCATCAACTCAGGAATGGATTAACAAATTTTGGCACATACACATCATGGAACGCTATTCAGACATAACAAAGATGGTGACTTCACATCTTTTGCAATATCCTGGATGGAGTTAAAACACATTCTTCTTAGTAAAGTATCACAGGAATGGAAAAAAAAAATTCTCCAATGTATACAACATTAATATGAAGCCAGTAGGTGATCTGATGCATGCCCACCTGGATGAAAACCTCATTTCATTTGAAGTGTGGGAGAGGGGTTACAAGGTGGGGAGGGGTGCTCTCACCTTTTGTGTGAGGAATATAGCTATCCGAGGGACTCTACCTAAGAAAATCAAATATTTTGACCTGGTGAAGGTTGTTTGTACCTTCACATTAACATGAAATAAATTTATTAAGAAAAGAGATATATTAACAGAAAGATAGATACATACACTGACAGATAAGTCATATATAACCTATACTGTGAAATACAGGTGCACAAAATAATTCACATTTGCTAAGACACACACATGTAAAATTAAACACAGTAATATAATGGGTACTGGATAAATAGGGATGAGCACAATATAAGAATAAAGAAGAAAAGAGAACAAGGGAGAGACCTCTGTGTATCCTTCAGCATAAGGTACTACGCATTTCTGCAGAAGAAGATTTTGCCTATACTAAGTTTTCCTCTCAGCTTATAATGTGCACACCTGTATGAAAGAACAGCAAAAGGGAATTCTCTCCGAATTTTTCACTTTGAAACAGCTTTTGGCTATGTACCAAAATATAATATTTCAATCACTTTTAAAGGTTTCATTTCTTAACGGAAGAAAAGTTTAATTTGCTGATAATATGGAACTGCTATAATAGCTTATTAAACATAAAGGATAAAAGAACTAGTGATGCTTTAAAATGGTAATTAAAAGAGCTGATGTGTGACTAATGCATTTACTCAGCCTCTTCTAACAGTAAGTCATGATAATGCCAAAATTTTTCCTATATATTTAAGTTATTATTGTTGCTGAAATTTCTGTCTCCATTGACTGTCAAAGCCCGGTCATATTTCTGTATTTGAGTCACCAAAAGTAGTTAAGGTTATGCTCAATGCTAGATGCACACGGACCCTGCCCACAGCAGCCCTGCAGGGCTCCCTACAGGAAGGTACACAGACCTGGGTCACCATCTCAGAATCGGGGTGGGGGGCAGATGTGGCTCTCAGATTAATGCAAAGGAGAAGTTACAAAAATAATTCAATAGGTTCTCCCTTTACAGAAGATCTACCCTGTTTCAGGGTTTTTCCGAGTTTACGAAGAAATTTACATGTGTTAGCCATTCTCTGCCTCATGCACATCCGTGAGATAAGTACAGTGGACTTTACAGAGGAGGAAACTGAATCCACAAAAGCCTTTTGGTAAATAGGCAGAGCTCACATAGCCCTTCCTTATCCCAAGATGTGATCTGAAGAAAGTTCACTCATGGTGAGTCAAAGTCATTTTCTCTAACATGATTTAACACTCTCATCGGACTATAAACAGCTCCTCAAGTTTTGGACCAGTTACGTTAGGGAAATGTGACTTTTGGGGAACTTACATTTTGCTAACGCCTACAAACAGGGAGACATATAACTTTTACCAGAAAAGGGTGGGTGGGGAGAGTGAGGGAATCATGGAACATTTTGGTACAACGCCTGGTCTGAAGCCATGGTTTCAAGCTGTGTGGATATTGATTTGGTTGTGTCTTACCTGTTTGATAATCCATGCAGAAGGATAAAAAATGTGTTCTAAATTAAATATGAAATAGTACAATGATTTTGGTAAACCAGTTACCATATACTATGATTCTATTGGACAGCAGTGTGAAAACAAACAAACAAACAACAACAGCAGCAACAGCACAGAAGACTAAACAATGAGTAGAAAAACAGGTGCAAATCCAGACACATGCTTCTGGATTCCTCCACAAATGAATAATAGTGTTTAGAATAGAATACAATACAATATCTTTATTGTATTGACAAAAAAGTGCTATTTTTTTTTGTTTGTTTTTTTTGTTTTTTTAATTTAATTATTTTTTTTTATTATAGATAAAAATATGCACCATAGATGTGGCCCAACCCATCATCCTCCCTCCACCCAAACCTCCCCCCTCCATTCCCCTTCCTTGGTCCTTTTCTCATAGTCTTGAGGTATAGTTGGGTTATAGCCTTCATGTAAAAGCTATAGTTTAGCTTCATAGTAGGGCTGAGTACATTGGATACTTTTTCTTCCATTCCTGGGATACTTTGCTAAGGAGAATATGTTCCAGCTCCATCCATGTAAACATGAAA